>VUQG01045212.1:37131-76844 GCA_015106755.1 Etia nguti | reverse complement strand
ACTTATAGTTATAGCATATTCTTAACATACCTTCATACCGTGTACATTGTAACACACCCATAATAGACCCATATTTTGTACCCTCATACCTATAACAGACCCATTTTTGTAATATATCTATATTAGTGCTAATATATATTTTGTAATATATCTATATTAGTGCTAATATATATTTTGTAATATATCTATATTATTGCTAATATATATTTTGTAATATATCTATTATTGCCAAAACACTTTCTGGATGGATGCAAACTGCATTTCGTTGCCTTGTACTTGTGACATGTGCAATGACAATAAAGTTGAATTCTATTCTATTCTATTCTATTCTAAGAAGGCTGTGTCAAAAACTGCCCAGAACATCACGCCTTTATCAGATCATAGATAACATAGATGTCTATGCAGTATTCTAAATGACAATACCCACCCCAGACACACCCCAGGCACTGCATCCGTACAGAAGTATCTGATGCCATACCACTAGACTTCAGGTTTAATTTTCTTTCCTCGGGCAGAAACTACTACTCTCCATGCTCTATTACGAACAATAGCTTTTTTTGCCCTTATAATTTATGCATACGTTGATCATTTTAGGAGACTTTTGTTAGTTGCAAGAGTATCTGTCTCTGCTTTGTCTTGCAGCATGCTCAATTATCCAGGTAAGGACATCCAAAAAAGTTGATGTACTCTGTACTTTTGAGGTACAAAAAGTACTCATGGACATTGATCAATCCTTCAGCTGAGTCTAAAGAAGTGACTTGGATGAAAACACTATGTCCAGATAAACAGAATCCACTTTTTGGGATCTCTGTTTTGGTTTACAGCCATGTGTAATGGTTTCATGGTCACTATACTCAAATGCGAGCTCACATTCCCTTTCAGTGGGTGACTACTCCAGCATTAAGTGTGCTCCACAATAATAGGAAGAGCAGACATCAAAGGATTAAAAAAAAATGACATGGGTGTGAATGCATGGCTGCGGCAGGTTTAATCCAGGTACTTAGGCTTCCTCTCACAGTCCAGAGACATGCATGTCAGGTTATTATGATTCTAAATTGGTTGCAGAGAATGTGACAATGAAAGTTTGTCTCTTGTTATGTGTTGGCCCTGTGATTGATTGGCAGTCTGTTTATAGTGTACTTTGCCTCTTGCCCTATGTCAGCTCCAAGGCCCCACAACCCTGGATTCTAAAATGGAAAAGCATTTAACAAAATGAATGAATGGAATCTGCCAAATCAAGCGTTATCTTTGGAATTGTATATTTTTTAACTCCAGATTAAACTGGAAACCTATAACAAGCTATGTTGTTGCACTGACACATGGCAGTATCTGGGAATGAGAACAGACTGTTACTAACTGAGTACAGTGGTGGTGAAGCCAATAATTCCCATGATCCCATGGTGTTTCACATCATCAAACTATGTCTTTGGTTGCTGATGTAAACTGAGACACCCCCAGCGGCTGAAACTACATTCTGTGTGTTTAAATGAAAAAAAGTGTTTCATTATGAACTCTTTAGATGTGTTCACGTTTGAAGTCTGTGCCAGCTGAATTTCAGAGTGAACTAAAAGAAAGTGAAACGTTGCCAACTGGAGGAACACATTTAAAAATTACAGGTCCACATGGAAGATTTTTAGTTGGCAGCAATATTTTATCCACACAGGATTTACTCACTAGATCCGCTCATTCTGCAAATCTAGTGGAATGGTCCTTTAAGGATATACGCTTAGTATCTGGTTGATAAGTCATTATAAAACGATCATAGTCACCGCCATTCCAGTTTTCCATTCAAGTTCCACATCTTTGAATAAGACTTTTTTTTCAGTGCCAAATTTATAGCTTTGCTTCATATACAGTAAGCAGAACAGCAGTTTTGCCTTTGAAGCGTGAATGCAAATTGAGAGTCAGAAATAATCAAGGCTGTCTTGGCAGCTTCCTATAAGCCAGCCCTGCTCTCCTTTTTCTCTCTCTCCCTCTCCTCTCACTGTTGGTCCCCATGTCTCGGGGACAGATGGTGAGTGTCAGCAGCATGCCAGTCCCCATATCTCACTATGGGGAAAGAGATGGTTTTGCACGATGACTGGGTGTGTCTTTTTAATCCAATGAAGGAAAGGAAGAGTGAGGAAGTGCAGAGAGAAATTGCATGGAGTGGGCAGAAAGAAAAAGAGAGACATGTTTAATGCAATAAAAGAGGAAGGAAGAGAAATGCATAGAGAGGGAAGTAAAACAGACAAGGAGAAAGGGGGAAAAGGGATGAGAGAGAATCAGATAGGAGGAGGGAGAGTCAAGCAGGGACGGATGAGACGAAGGGAGAATGGTACAGCAGGGAAAGTGACAAGGGAGGGAGAGATAAAATAAAATCGCATGAAGGGAGGAAAGAGGATGAGAGGACGAGGAATAGATGAGAGTCGGAGGGGGGCAGGAGGTAAGGAGGGATTTTCTTAGTCTTTCAAGTCGGCCTCATCTGGCATATTCAGTGTGGCTGATTGGTCCGGTTGCTATGGTGATGTAGTGGGCTTGGGAAGAGAGAAGGAGGGAGACTTTTGAGATTTGATACCCTTCAATAAAACATGTCTCTTAAAAGAAACTCTACACACACACATGCTGTGAAAAACACATTCACTGTATTCACTGCACCAAAAAAAAATATCCACACACGCTGGCACCCAGAACACCGCCATCAACACACACACACACACACACACACACACACACACACACGACTGCAGCAGCATACAGTAGATCAGTAGATTCTTGATAAATTCTTGGCTGGTATGTGGAAATGGTTGTGCAAATTTCATGCTATGGACATTACATTGCAGGCTCGACTGATTATTGACATTTTTATTGGGATTTTTTTCATTCACAGGGTGTCAAATGATGCCATTCAGTCAAAGCCGCAGTCTCACAGATATGCATGAGGTGTCCTTATGAACTGGTGCCATGATACATTGTTTCAGTGCCAGTAGTGACGTACCAGTGGCTTTGACAGAATGGCAGACTGTCTCATCTCATCACTTATGGAGTCTTTTAAAAGAATGGAGTTACAGCTTAGCACAATTTTTAACCCTTCATGTTTTTAATGAATGGATATTTGAACCCAAACCACAATCATATTCTAACTGTATATAATTCCTGGTTTCTACCACTATAGTATCTGTGCTGGTGTCAGTGTGGAGTCACTTCTGATTTAGTTCCTTTTGAGAAGCAGACCAAATTTCCACAGGCTTCAGAATTAAACATTAGATAGCATTACAAGCAGAAGTCGGTTCCAGTTGCACAACAGCTTTATCAGTTTTAGCCTGGGTTGTGTTTAAGGCCAGCATGAGTCTACATGTTAAACAACTGCCTGAACATACAAGAAATCATGCTGTGAGACTTAATAAAGATGGGAGAGTGCACAGGAGGTAACGTGATGCGCCAGATGGTTTGTTAGACAGAACCATCAGAGTACATGTCCTTATTTGGAACTGTTTGGAAAAGGGCACACAGATTTAAAAAAAAAAAATTGGCAGATGATTTGTCTGTAACTGTCTGTGACAGGCTAACTTACACCTAAAACATGCCTGTAGCTGCCAGTACATCCCCAGGGGATTTTGGCTGGCCCAAAAAACTGTGGTTTGGCCACAAGTGCATAGCTTGAATCCTGGCAAGATGGATTCTCACATTATCTTCTGATTCCAACTAGAATCCAGCTGCTGAAATTCTGACTGAAAAGAAGACTCCCAGTTTTGAGGAAGTTGTGTGAAGAGAAACATTTTAACATGACTATAATAACAACATTTTTAAATTCTTACAGAAGGAAAAAGGTAACGTTATGACCTGATCACACTTGCCCCTTGATTGGAATTTAAAAGTATTTTAAACTGTTAAATAGAGCAACAAAAACCCTCCAGTAAAGTGAAGAAAGACATAATCTGTGACGAATGCGAGAACATTCCTCTAAAGAGCTGACAGACTAGTATCATCCCAGGAGGATCCACATTTGTACGCATTTTGCATTATGAGCTCCATAGTGACAGCCAAGAGCTCCACTGACTCCAATGGCAACTAAGACTACAATCCTCAGGAGGAAAGCAGGAAATAGGATTTTTCTACTCCATCTCATACATTATTGACACATGCAGAATTTAGAGCACATTTAGCAGAGTACCCTCTATCTTATGATGTAAAATGTAGGCTATAGTAATGCATACTTTAAATAATAATTCAGGCTATCAGATGTGCCTCTCAGCTTAATTTCTATGAAATGAATATAATGTGAGCCCCATGAAATATTCACAATGAATCCTCTGCTCCTTGGGCCTGGTACCATGAAAATGCATACAAGGTTCCTTTACATTGTTCTGCTACTCAGCCCCTCCCATATCTAAAAGGCATACTTGATTTAAATTTTGCCATCCTCTTCAAGGCTCTCTCCTTGTGCAACTCTGTACTGCATACTCTATTCTAAACTAACAGTTTTGCATGTTATGTATTGCTGTGAAATGACAGGCAATTTGAAAAAAGTAACTATGTTGTATGTCTAAAGCAGCATACGCATTTACACAATATCATTGTGTAATTTAGTCATTTGTCGTTTTACAGATGACTAAATTAGCCAACATGTGTACAGTGGTGTGAAGAAGTCTTCGCCCCCTTCCTGATTTCCTGTTTTTTCTCATATGTCTGTCATACTTAAATGTTTATAAAAAACAAATTAAAATATTAGACAAGATAACACAAGTAAACAAAGAAATGCAGTTTCTACTGTAAATTAGGGTGTTTATTGTATGAATCAGGCAGCTAATTTCGGAATTTGGTCATTTATGGTAGATTAATCACAGATATAGTCTAAGCCAATTTGCTTGAAACCTGCTTGTGAATCGTAACAATGAAGTAGCGAGAGAGAGCTCTCCAGGTCAGATGTAGGTTTTTCTTGATACCAGTACAAACATTTGACCAAGCATTGTCAGATCACTGGAGCTGGACTTAAAAGTGCAAGATTAGCTGGATTTGGTTGAAATTCCCTACACGATGAAGTGTCTGCGTTGGAAGGAGGAGAGAAACCATTCTGTACTTCTTGGCAAACGGTGACTCACTGTGCATCAGGAGACACATCACAGTCTGCACTGTATCAGACCAACAGAGGGAGGGCTTCAGCACAGAGGAAGCTTTAAATGAAGAATGATGAGCTTAATATATTATTCAGTGTTCCTCCTTAACTGTGTATCACATCATTCTTATACATCACTGCAATCAAATTTGCTTCAAACAGGTGGTAGAATGGTGTGTGTTGTGAGAATAGTACATGACAGCACCAGTGTGTGAAGAACAGGGGGAAGCTATGATTATAGAGAATTCATGCATTAGAAGTAAGTTGAAGTAAGTTGTTCCAGAGGCTCTCCTTCTTTCCACACGACCCACTGGAAAGCAGCACTCAGACATTTTAGTCAATAGCGCTTTGACTTTCCTGACACAGTACAGTGCTGCATTGTCCACAGAGGAAAATTGCAAAAGCTTTACAATAGACTTTCTTTGAGAAGAAAAAAGCAGACAAGAGGGATGTATTTTTTGACAAGTGTAGTGTTGTTCGGTCTTTTTTTTCTCTCTCATTCTTTCTTCTTTCTGCCTCAGCTTCCACGTCCATTGTGATAAGAACAGAGACAGCCTCCCAGCATTTCACCACAGTTTATTCTCCACAATAACACACTGAAATAATTCCATATACAGACAGACGTACAGATGCATCGCTAAAGATACAAAATAAATAGTGAATTTAATCTATACATAAACAGTCAGAGCCATGCAAATGTGAAGAAGTGGCACAAACACACATTCATCGCAGATTCTCACACACACACACACACACACACACACGCACACACAAAACACACACACTTACACACAAACACACCCACTCAGCCCTGCTGGGGAATTCATGGCCTCAGGCTAACAAACACAGTCGAAAAGCAGCAGAAAGCCCTGAAAGAATTAACACTGCTCGGCTCCCTCACGGACTAACAGCGTGGAGTTTCAGTTGTACGGAAACACCTAATGACAGACAGAAGACACTTTTCCGATCGACAGTGTTGTGAGGTAGGCATATTGCAGCTAGTTTCTTTTGCTCTGTTTGCTGAGCCCTCAGTTTTTGATTGGTCAGGCAGAATAAGAAGGTAAGAGCTTCTGTGCATTTATTTATTTATTTTTTGTTCACACGGTAATTCCTGCCCTTATCTGTGTCATGTAACCTGTTTGGTCACAGTGTGTGCAGCACTCTTGCTTTTCAGAACAGCAAACAAATTATTGTCTAATTCCAAAAGTGTTTTTATGGCTGTTGTTTTATCACAGCCATAAAAACTGTTAAAATCTCAGATCACCGAATGGTCAGTGCAGAATCTCCTGTTGCTCGAATGCATTTGAAAATATTCCTATCTGCTCTTGGAGGATAGATAAATATTCCTACATGAAGAAGAAAGGAATTTTTATCGTCACAGGTTGTTTTAACAAGCCATAATTATAATTCAGAACAGCACAGTGGTGCAGTGCTTAGGACTGATGCCTCACAGCAAGAAGGTCTCAGATTTGAAACCTGTTCCTTTTGCTCTCTCAAGGTACACTGTGGATTCCTTCCACAGTCCAAAAATGCTTGTTAGGTCAATTGGCGATCCTAGATTAGGGGGAATATGAGCATGATTGGTTGTCTGTCTTGCTGTGTTAGTCATGTGACAGCTGAAAATAGCTCCAATGGCTTCAAAACCATTAAAATTGGTTTAAAAAAACACTGATGAATTAATTATGATTTAGTTAAATGTTATGTATATAGTGTACGCCAATCTCATGAGCAAATCACAGTACAAGACCTATAAACCTTACTAGATTTTAAAAAACAGAATTCTTAAAGTAATAATTCAATGTATAAAACATTAAAAATTATTATAGAAGCAGGGGTCTTTATTGCTTTTTAGCATTTTGGATTTAGAATGTCAGATATGTATGCTAAACGTAATACTGGACCAGGAGGCAGTTAGCATATCTTACCACCTTTGGTGGTAGGCAGATTTTGACACCAGGCTTAGATAGTTATTTCAGTCATTGTACTAAATGGAGCATCACTGGTGCTGGATTTTTGGGTCTGACTGTGACACCTTTGAGTCTCTACCACCATCTATTCAGCTGAGAGGTGTACTATGCTAAATGTGCTGCACAAAGTCCACACTGTAGAGTCTGTCCTGCTGTGTCAGACAACTGCAATATTTCCAAATTACTACCAGTATTTGTGATGTAAAAAGATTTTACATCTGAAATCAAAAGACAACTTATATGGCAAAACTGATAGTTTTGTGACAGGCCAATATATAACTCTAAAGCTAAGCTAACTGCCTGCTAGATATAGCATACCGAAGGTAAATGAGAAGAAACAGAATTCCTAAAATTTCAAATGATCAACTTATCCTTTAATAAAACTCAAAGAAGCCAATTTCTTATAATTAAAAGCAGGATAGAAAATGCCCAACGCAATGATGTTATAGTTGCTAGTCAGTAACTCACTGATTTTTGCTTTACAGTGGATTTCAGTGTTGTTGTCTTGGTTTACATATTTTTACTGTCCTTTTCCAATCTTTACACATGGAGGTTAGGTCGTCACATTCATACTGCATACTGTAAGCACAATTACTTATGGATTTAAGGAAACTTGCACTCACCAGTCACCTTCAGAACTGCCTTAATTCTTAATGCATAGATTCAGCAAAATTTTGAAAATGTTCTTCTGAGATTTTGGTCCATGTTGACAAAATAGCATCACACAGCAGCTACATGATGCAAATCATTAGACCAGATAAAATTTTTCCAATCTTCTATTGCCCAGTTTTGGTGAGCCATGTTTTTTGGGTTTTTTTTTTTTTAATTTAAAGAGTATACCAATGTATGAATACCAAGCTTATGCATAACCTTGGTATTCATACCAACAGTTGTGTTAAAAACATTAGTACATTCCCCCAGTGGGCTAGCAGTCACTGCAGGTGTATCACAAATGGCATTTTACACCAAATTAATAGAAAGTTTAACTACAAAGTTTAAAATTACCATAAACACGTGATTAAAAATGTATATTTGAACAAAGCAACATGAATTATACGTTATTCTTTTGCCTGACAGATTTTCTGTGTAGGTTCTCAGTGATCCAGGTCATGGTTAGCCTGAGGAGCTTGGAAAGAAAGCAACTGGACCTCTAACTTTTGTGACGACATTTCACCTCTCATACTTTGGTATACACGTGAAATCGCTGTGAGACCTCGCCTTACTCTATCACGTGACCTATTGAGGTCACCTGACACAAGATGTGAGTTGGGGTTAAGGCGCCTGGGAAGTCATTTTAAAACTGCAATGTAGGTGGCTAACAGGTGTCGTAAGCCACCTCCTCTTTTCAGTCATGGCAGTTCATGGTGGGTTGTGGTGTGTTCTCCACAAGGGGAGCTAGGATTGTGGCAAGGCGCTTGGAAATGTTGTAGGTGGTTGAGTTTATACTGCTAACTAAGTTTATACTTATAAAAATGTCCTCTTAAGGGACTCTCTACTATTTTGGTTTTAGAACTTCCACAGCATGTCTTTTATCCTGTCTTCCTTCTCTCACCCCAACCAGTCGAGGCAGATGGCTGCCCCTCCCTAAGCCTGGTTCTGCCGGATGTTTCTTCCTGTTAAAAGGGAGTTTTTCCTTCCCACTATCGCCAAAGTGCTTGCTCATAGGGGGTCATATGATTGTTGGATTTTTCTCTGTATGTGTTATTGTAAGGTTTAGAATATAAAGCGCCTTGAGGTGACTGTTGTTGTGATTTGGCGCTGTATAAATTAAATTGAATTGAATTGAACTGAATTGAACTGAGAAAGCCTCTTGGATGAAAGGTGAAACGTCTTCACAAAACTTGAAGAAGTCCAGTCACTTTCTTCCCAAGCTATTTACACAAGACATTTTATAAAAAATCATTTGCAGGGAAAGAGTGAAAATGAACTGGTAGTTAACAGGTGGCAAAAGGAAAGTTGTTAATAGAGAAACAATGTTTAGTAGCAAAATATTATGAAGATGTGAAAATGCAAAGAATTCAATATTTCATTGTACTTTTGGTTGCATGTTTGTGAATGGGTGCTCTCAAAACCCTTATAGTTTTACTCCATAACCTCGCAGGTCCTCACTTGAAGTCTGGTTGAGAAAGAATGTAATCTGGATATCTCAGAAAAAAATGATATGAATCATAGCAGCCACATGGCAAAAGATCACAGCTTCAAAGTGAAACATCGCATGACTGTAGTAGTATAATGAAGCAACTCACAGAACAGTGTCCTTTTCTTTTGAAGACATTAGTATCACTCAGTTCTTCCAGTTAAACCTTTGTTTACCCAGATGTCTATCAAAAAAAACAAAAAAAACGGCACCATGTATATAAAGTATCGTTTTTCTTTTGTCTGTTTAAAGGATGATTTTGATGTGATGATGCCAACCCAGCTTTGACAATGTATGAGGTGATGTCCGGTGACACCCTGTCCTGGAAGGTGCCCAGTCCACGACAAAATGAAACAGAGGCTGCCCCTGAAGCACAATTCTCTGGGGATGGTGGACCTGTCAAAATCCTTAAAGTGTGCTTCTGCACCAACAACAACCTGGGCAAGAATTTCAAGCTGGTCAAATGTGACAATTCCTGGCAAATTAGGGTGAGAGTATAACCCAGAAAATATGAGGAAGAGGATTTAATTGTCAAAAAAGATGAAAATGGAAGTGCCAAATCATGTCTCCACCACTTGATATCATAATTTTATAGCCATTAAATATTTAAACAAGTTTAAACCACAAATTTCAATAAACTGAAATATGACCACAAATCTTTTTAAAACTATTTTTTAATCTTGTTTTTTTCTCCTTCAGGCTATCATTCGTTCAATTCTGGTCAGCGGGCGTTTAGGACCAAACATTCAACACGCAGGATGCTATGGCCTAATGCTAAAGCACCTCAAGTCAGAAGAACTTCACTGGCTCCATCCAGATCTGACTGTCGAAGAGGTGGAGAAGCGCTATGAGAGCAATCATCTGGAAGCTGAGTGGAGGTACTGATGGACTAGGATATTAATCTGTAATTTCCATATGTAGGGTATAAAATATTTCATTAGCTTTGTAAACTGATATCTATATTTTCCTTTCGAGCACAGATATGACCTTCGTATCAGATACATTCCTGTGAATTTTGTGGAAAAATTCAAAGATGACAGATCGACCTTTGTGTATTTTTACCAACAGGTAACTGTATTTGTTATCCGTTCATAAAAGCTTCCTGCTTCTATTGTACTTGTTCTTGTTGTTGTTTAGCTGATATCCTGTGCATCATTTTAGCAAATCTCGTGTAGAGTGTGTTGCTTAAGCCTAGCTAAATTTGCTGCTGCCTCTGCAAGCCGCTTTGCAACCCAGCTCTACTAAAGAAGCCTGTTGTCATTGATGACAGACTGGGCTGGTGCTGCTGCTTTCAGGAGTCCAGTAAAGTCAAGTAAAAATCACTCTAGATGGAAATAGTTTTCTTTTGATTTAAAGAGTCCTGACTGACTTTGTTTGAAGTTCTATTTAGAATTGTTTTTGTTGGTATTCGCATAAAATTTGGATTATGTCAACATGTTTTCTTTTGTTATATTTAGTTAGATTCAAATTTTTTACATTTTATTATAGGTGCGTAGTGATTACATGCAGTATCATGCCAGTAAAGTCAGTGACGGGATGGCATTGCAGCTTGGTTGTTTGGAGATCAGGTGAGTCACTACATTCCTTACCTCGCTGTGAGTGTGACGTGACTGAACTGGGTGTATTTGCTGTACACTTTCCACTTGTCTCGCTCTTGGCGGCTCTTTCATAACCTAACCTGTGTTGCTGTGCTTTGTATTTAATTGAATGATCAAAAGCTATAGAATAGTTAAATTGCTCACATTTGCCTTTACATTTATTATTCATTTTATACCTTTATTGTCGCTCTGTTTCCACAGGCGGTTCTACAAAGACATGAATGCAAAAGGTCTTGAAAAGAAATCTAACTTTGAGCTGCTAGAGTAAGTTTTTACTTTCTGTACAGTACAAAGAGTTATCGCTCTAATATTACATGAAAAGCTTTTAAATCCAGTTTTAATGGATTGTAATTGTTTTGTTTAATTACATTACCCTAAAAGTGACACTTCATGGGTTGTGATCCCTCAGCTTCTAAAAATGGTTAAAAATGCCTTGAATTAAACTAAAAGGACCGTTTTTTAAATATTAAATCTGAATCAGAATACTTTATTAATCCCTAGGGAAATTATGTAATACTAAGTAAAAGACAAAGAAAAAACGTAAGAAAAGTTAAAGCATGGAGAAAAATCAGGAGCAACTCAAACAGGCTGCATACCGGTTGATGCAAGCTCAATATAAAATTTAAATGACTGATGATTTAAAAAGCCGATATATATATATGCCAATATTTTGTCTTTCTTTGAGACACCCTAAATAAAAACAGATTTCCCCAATGTTTATGTGTGTTTATTGGTCCTTACTAAAAAGCTTTTACTGAAATTTTTACATTTATATTTATTGGTCATTAAAAATGCCAGTACCAATAGTTAAGCAAACAGCTAACATCGGCAATATATGGACTTTCAAGCTCTAGTAATATTTGCAGTATGTTTTTAATTCTGAATATTCTAAGGTTTTTTGTTTGCTTTACCAATTTAGAAAAGAAGTTGGCCTGGACCTTTTCTTTCCACAGCAACTGATTAACAGCATGAAGGTAAATTTCCCTAAACTTGACTTAGCGTGTCCTACCTAAACAGTCACCCTCAAATTATGATACACTATTGTGCAAAAGTGCAAGTTTTACCATTTCCAAATCTCTGTGGCTGTGATCCAGCCTAGGCCCCTGCGGAAGATGATTCAGCAAACATTTCAGCAATTTGCAACACTCAAGGAGGATGACTGCATGATCAAGTTTTTTGAGACTCTTAAGGATTTCGTCAGCTACGATGAAGAGGCCTTCCCCTGTGAACTAGTGGTGAGCAGGAACATGATGTTCATCTGGAGAAATGAATTATGTCTTATTCCTAAATAGACCTCGTTAAGCATGTCTAGAACTCCAAGATCTGGAGATTTACTGTTTGAGGTATTAATGTTTCAAATATTTTCATTTGTAAACAGCAAGGCTGGAGTCTGTCGGTGGAGCTGGTCATTGGTGGTAGAGGAATTCGCCAACGCACACAGAAGGATTCGGCTGTAAGCGTGATTAGGATTTTGGTAATCTTGCACACAGCTTTAACTCACCTGCCACCAATCATAATTTAATCCTTGCATTCATTCCTTTTGTGTGGCAGGCTGTGTTTTTAGCTGACTTCAAACAAATTAAGAAAGTACAATGCATATCGCAGAACGATGGCAAGGCTCTCCTAAATCTTGACATAGAGGGCGCGAAACAAGTAAGTGTATCAAAACTTTAAAAATATTCCTCCCTATAGTTTGAAATATTAGGGAATGTCACTCAATAGCTTCCTTTGTTAGGTACACCTTGTTAGTATTCGATTGGACCATCTTTTCTCTTCAGCACTCCCTTGATTCTTTGTGGTACAGATTTGTGAAGGTGCTGGAAACATTGCTCAGAGATTTTGATCCATATTAACATGATAGCATCACAGAGTTAATGCAGATTTGTTGGGTGCACATCCATGATGTGAGTCTCCCATTTTACCGCTCCGCATGGACATGATTAGCAGAAGTATTGACCACCGTCGAGGTACGGTAGGGCGTTGAAACTATGTTCAGTTGGTGCTAATATCAATGTGTACCAAGAAAATGTTCCCCCACACCATTACAGCATCACCAGCAACCTGAAAAAGGCAAGATATATTTATGCTAACCAAATGTTGCAGCAACATTAAAGATTCATTAAACCGGGCAATTTTTCCTATCTTATGTTGTCCAGTTTTGGTGAGCTTGTGTGAATTGCAGCCTCAGTTCCTAGTTCTTAGCTGACCGGTGTGGCACATAGTGCAGTCTCCTGTTGTTGTAGCCCATTTGCTTTAGGGTTTGATGTGTTTGTGCATTCACAGAAGCTCTTCAGCTTACCTTGGTTGTAACAAGAGGTTAACGCGGCTACTCTTGCCTTTCTATCGACTCGAAGTCTGGTGATTTCCTTCTGACCTCTTGCATCAACCAGGCATTTTCATCCAGAGAACTCCTGCTCATTGGATACTTTCCCTGTTTGGACCACTCTCTGTAAAGTTCACTGTGTGAAATAGTCAGACCAGCACGCTTAGCACCAACAACCATGCCACATTCAAAGTCACCTAACTCACATTTCTTACCTAACTCGCCCTATTTTAATGCTCAATTTCAGCTTTTGCGGGTCTACATGAGTAAATGCATTGCTGCCATGTGATTGATTTCCTAAACTGGCCACTCAGTCTATGTATTTTTGTGACATGCCATTGTATCCTCATTGATAGCGTCTGACGATCAATGTGGCCACGGTCACTACGGCTGAGAACATGATTGATCTCATTGACGGGTACTGCCGCTTGGAAAACAACACAGATGAAAGTGTTATCCACCGACCAAATAGAGGTGTGTAGGATTCATCTATTGTTTTCTTGACAACATTGGAATTAAAACTTGCAATAAAGGGCAAAATATTGTTTTTAAGGATTGAACATTGTCTTAAAAGCTGTTTGAAATATATTCTTAAAAGTCAATCTGGATTCTCATAACTACTTTCTATCCTAGATGCCAATGCAAGAAGCTCCCTACCTGAAATTCCTACTGAGTAAGTGGCTGTTTTATTGACTTATGCAGTCAGTGCTCTAATTTGAACATTTCTGATTAAGGCTATCCCCCATTTTGTCTTTTCCTTGGAGCAGCAGAGAGACGAGCTCGCTCCGACACAGTATGGGTGAGCTCAGAATTTTAACAACCTATGCTGTACACTTTTTTTAGTGTACACCTTTTAATAGTGATGTTATTATGAAGACGATAAAAATGAGGTCTTTTGCATTTTTAGGTTCAGATATCTACTGTGAGATTGATGAAAGGCCAAAATCAGGTTAGGAAAAGTCTTTATTCAATTCTGTTGCAGGATAATACCTGTGAAAACTCACTTTTTAATGTTCACAAATGTTACTGTTGCTCTGCAGTTGTGAAATACGGCATCGACCGAAATGACATTGTTCTTGGACGAATCCTGGGAGAGGGTTTTTTTGGGGAAGTCTACGACGGAGTATACAAAAAAGCTGTAAGTCTAAAGGGTTTAAGCACAGTGTGTTACAGAGCATCCAGAAAATACATGATCGCATTAGAAATAAATGGCAGCACGCAAAGTGAATGTGCGATAACATGTGTTTAATTGGACAGAATGGTGAAAGAGTTAATGTGGCAGTGAAAACCTGCAAAGACTGTTCACCTGACGTGATGGAAAAATTCATGAGTGAAGCAGGTACGCAGAGAAAAAGAGTTCTAAAACAGCTGCTTTATTCACCACAACTGTGCCTGCAGTAACTGACAGAGTTGTCCTGATAAGTTGTGATGTTTGTGTTTGTCAGTAATCATGAAGAACCTCGATCATCCCCACATCGTCAGACTGATTGGAATCATAGAGGAGAATCCTGTGTGGATTGTCATGGAGCTTTATCAGTATGGGGAGGTTAGTCCGCATTTTCTGATTGTTTATAGAAAATATGCATTTAATATATTTTCTTTTTTCTTTTTAAACTAGTGTAGCTTCTGGATGCCACAGCAGATGTCGCACATGTGAATTCCGGACTGATTAAACGCATTATTGATTTTCTTGCAGCTGGGAAACTACCTGGTTCAAAACAAAGAAAAGCTGACAAATACAACCCTAGTGCTATTCAGCCTGCAGATCTGCAAAGCTCTCGTCTACCTCGGAGGGGTTAACATGGTACACAGGTACATTTTTCTAATTCTTTTTTTTTTAATTTTTTTTTTACATCTATTCTTAATTTTAAAATTAATGCTTTGATTCAATAGAAAGGTTACATTGTTATAAGCTGTGCCTCCTTTGAGCATAAATAATGATGGTCTGACATAAAAGTAGCTCCAGCTTAGGCGGGTATTTCAGATATCCTTGTCCCCAGCATCACTTTCCAGTTCCTCCTGGGGAATCCAGAGGAGTTCCCAGGACAGTCAAGATATATAATCCCTCCTGTGGCTTCTGGGTCTACCCGAGGGTCTGCTCCTAAAATGTAATCCACACTTTCAGCTTAAGAATTACAGCCATTTTTACACACAGTCCTCCATTTACAGAGGTTCAAGTAGTAACAAGCAGTTTGATGACCAGATGAGGCATGCTTCTTTGTTAATTCATGACAAACGAAGCAGACATAATATCTCAAGTTGATTCAAAGAGTTGGATTTGTATTGTTAGGTTTTCTCCCGCTCAGTTGTCTTTTGATTGAAAGTGGGTGTCACGCACGCAACACAGTTGGTCTGCAACTATTTGCAGTCGGTCTCTTCCAGCTAAAAAACTGAATGCAGCCTTTTTTCCTAGTTGCAAGGAGAGGAGCCTACCATCGTATTTTAACTCTAGCGTGACTGAGTGATAAAGTCGTCACATTTCGGAAAAATTTTGTTTTATTTAAGCTTGAAACATGTATTTAAATGAAGAAAGTTGTACTGAAACAGCAGAACAACATGTTCCATTGAGTTGTGTCTGCAGACTGTTTGAGTGCACAGTTTCAGGTTTTACATACAGTATTTACATTTCCCCTGAATCTTATCTACATTATCCACCTATACCCACAAAAACATCAATCTTTCCTCCCATCCTGTCCTATCACAGAGACATCGCGGTTCGGAATATATTAGTCGCCAGTCCGGACTGTGTGAAGCTTGGTGACTTTGGTCTATCGAGGTACATAGAGGATGAAGAATACTACAAAGGTAAAAGAGACACTCATGAACTAACATAAATGTTTCATGCAATAAACATTTATATCAGCTAGGTTTATAAAATACTTTAACGGTAAACACTTCTGTTATGTTTTTCTTACTTTTTGATCTTGTTCACATTATTGTTTTAGGTCACGTAATAATTTTGATCAGAATTTTATATTAAAGGATCTATACAGTTAAACCACAGTCTGTTATGTCTTCTTGTCAAAAGAAAAATAAAATAATATTTTTTAAAAACTACACAAATTAATTAACTTATTTGGAAAAATCTTTAAAGACCACGACTTTGACTATCTTGACTATAATACAGTGTGCTAACGAGTTCTGTAATGTCTTTGCAGCATCTGTGACTCGATTACCAATCAAGTGGATGGCCCCAGAATCTATTAATTTCAGGCGTTTCACCTCAGCTAGTGATGTGTGGATGTTCGGTGAGCTTGTTACGCATTAACCTACAACAGCACGGTGACATTTTGAGGGTTTGGTGCACAGGAGACTAAGAAACACTCGCACATAGAAAAAAGCCAGGTTACTGGTTAATAATCAACCGAAACAAGCACTACACGATTTTATGACGAGGCAGGGATTATTTAAGCTGATATGGATCTACATTACAGAAAGTGTGCACAGTGGACTATGTTATCCTTCTTTTCTTTGTTTTGTTTTTTATAGCTGCACACTGATGGTCTATGGGGGGATTTTAAGCCACAGAAGGCTCAGAATCACAACCTAACAGCCTTTCATCTGTATTTACTCCTAGTTCCTTTACAAAAGTACTGAAACACTGGCATCCTTTGACCTTTGAGGCCTAAGAGAGTAAGGAATTACCTTTATGATGCCTGACTATTTGATATCCTCCCCTAATGCAAATCAGCTTTTCTAAAATATAAACAAACATAAGGCCCGGGGGCCAGAATTAGACTGCCAAAGACTCCAATCTGGCCCACTGGACGGCTTTGGAAAATGTGAAGCGGGGCATAAATTTCAGACTTTTCCTTCCTACTTATAAAGACCATGGCCATTCACACTAAACCAATGCAAATAAGTAGTAGAGTTTTTTCATTATATGCTATAAAATTTTTGATTTTTACAGCTCGTTCACAGTAAAAAAAAAAAGAAAAAGAAAAAAAGAAAAAAAGGATAGATCCTGTTAATTAATAAAAAAGTTACATTTTCCAATTACAGGCCAGTCTGTGCAGTTTTCTGTAATTTTCACATTTATTTCTTACAATTTAAGCCCAAAGCAGCCATATAATGAATAAAAACTGATATGTACTGTTGAAATTGCACTTCTTTGTCATGATAAAATATATCAGGGCCTCTCATCCAGCCCACTTAAGATCAAACTGGACTTCATGTGGCCAACATTGTAAAACGAGTTTGTTCTGCGCTGTATGTTTTCATGCACTGAATGCAGCCATACTTAGGGTCTTCATTATAATTTTTAAACATGAACTAAACACTATTATTGACCCAGATCTGTAATATTTTCTCACAAAATACCTTTTTTTGTAGTTCATGTATTTTTTTGAAATGTGCAACAGTGACTGATACAACTGTGGACATAAAGTGGACTGAAGGCTGATATAGCTTAAATAAATCTATAGGATATGAATTAAAAAACATGAGCTATATTACCATACCATACCATAATTTATTTATATAGCCCTTTATTATAGCGCTATATTAAGTAGATTCTGACCCAACAGCTGCTTCCTGTCGGAGAGTCATTGATTGTTTTTAAGTACAAGAATGAAATATTTTACTTTACACTACTTATTGTAAAATAAAGCAAAATAAAGCTTTTTGAGCTTCATCTGGTGGAAAAATAACTTTTTTGAAAACTTCAATTAATTAAAATAATCAAAAACATGAATAATGAATGGATATAATTATTACTTGCTCCATTACCAAGCACCACAATGATTGCTTCAGGTGGCATTTGTGTGTCTTTGTTTGCTATTCTTAATGCGTTGATTTTCATCCTCATTGCCTGAGATTTTTTATTTGTAGTCTATCACACAATCTGAAAATGAATAATGAACTGGAGGGTGAACATTTCCAAGCTTGTTTTTTGTTTCTGTGTTGTTTTCTAGCTGTGTGTATGTGGGAGATAATGATTGGTGGACAGCAGCCGTTTTACTGGCTTGAGAACAGAGATGTAATCAACCAGCTGGAGCAAGGCATCAGACTGCCCAAACCAGATAACTGCCCTCCTGCCCTCTACTCACTCATGACCCGCTGCTGGTCCTACGACCCCAGTGAGAGACCCAGTTTCACTGAGTTGGTTATGAAGATCAGGTAATTCTTTATGTGTTATAAAAAGAAGTGATTATGCAGAATACAAATGGATTGAGATCCTTTAATTAAGGCTTGGTTAGTGGGGCCAAGCTTTTTCAGTTGGAGTTTGTGATGATCTGCATAAGCAAATATTGGCTTCATAGTGCTAATTTAAAAAAGGTTTTATTTTACTCATTTCTAGTTTCATATTTTTATTTTTGACTCCACTAGAGAAGTTTTTTAAATGTTATCTTCTTTCGGGACTTTTTGTAGCCCGTCACTTTAGCCATTGTCTGAAACAAGCGCTCCCTGATACATTCCTTCTGATTGGCTGCGAGTTTGTAGTAGTCTGAATCTTGAGCTATTGGCTCATAGGGATTACGATCATGATTAATATGATAATCAACCACTCTAGAAATATCCTGTCTATATACATGTGATGGAAAATAAGGAAAACCATCAACCCTTTACTGTGTAGTTAGGTTCATAATTTGTTAGACAGAGACCCAATCATAATTCTGGATTTTCAACTGTTAAAATCCATAGTTGTTGGATTAACCAACAACATCTGTCAAACATTGTGGAGACAATGTTCTGGCTTGGGCATCTATGGTGGCCAGTGGAGCTGGGTCACTAGTGTTTATTGATAATATGACTGGTGATAGAAGAAGCAGGATGAATTGTGACGTGTACAGGGCTTAGATTCAGCCAAACGAATCAGTAGGCACCTCGCAAATGGATTATGACCCAAAGCATACTGCAAAAGCAACCCAAGAATTTCTCAAGACAAAAAAATTGGATATGTATTTCAGTGGCCAAGTCAGTCACCTGATTTTAACCAAACAAGAGCATATTTTCAGTTACTGGAGATACAAGTGAATACATAGCATCTCAAAGTAGGAAAAACAGCATTTTTTGATGTCCATGGGTTCTAAACTTCAGGAACTGACTGCAAAAGATTTTTACACAACCCTTAAAAACAATCCTTTTATTTAAAATTGTTAGTTTGTCCAATTATTTTTGAGTCTCTGAAAATAGAGGACACTGTATAAAAATGGCTGTAATTCTCAAAAGGGCCATGAAAAATCTATGTAAAACTCTTTGAGTTAAAGATGAAAGTCTGCACTTAAATGCCATGTTGATTGTTTGATTTAAAACAATAACTGTGGTGGGCGTAGAAAGAAAATGACAAAAAATGTGTCTTTGTCCAGCAAATTATGGACCTGGCTGTGTTATTCCACTGGCTTTTCTGGCTTGACACAACCAAAGTTACTACATTAGTTAGTGACTAACTGAAACTACATGTTAAGTTTTTATGAATGTATTACAAGGGAATGATGTAAAATGTGTTTCAAATTTAACAGCGATGTCCACAAGATGGAGAAGGAGCAGGAAGCGGAGAGAGAGAGAGACAGAGTGCGCTCCACCAAATTTTTCGAGTCCAAGTTCAACATTGACCCCCCGCCTAAGGTATAAATTACTTTTAAGTTTACCTACTGCTCAGTGTTAAAGTTTGGATGTAACAAATTACATTTTTATAATCTTTTACATTTCCTGAAGCCTTCAAGAATGAAACCAGCCCGGTTTGGGAACACACTCAGTATTGGTCTGCACATTCAGGTACTTTTAAGCAACCTTTAGACACATCTTTTGAGGTAGCTTTAATTTTTTTTCCACATGTAAGTGTGTGTGTGTGTGTGTATCTGTGCAGCTCAACGAGGCTCTGTGTGCCAGCTCACCTGACCTAGCCAGCCCATGTGACTATCAGTCTCCTGTTGACTCCAGCAACACTCTCGCACTACCAGTCAGGTCGCCCCGGCGCCGCAGCATGGGGGTAAGAGACACTAAGCACTTCGTTTAAAGGTTTATCTGCGCAGCCTACTAAAGCACTGCGACATCAAGAACTAGAACGAGAGAGGATACTTACGCGATCCTTTGTTTTAATTACATTTTAATTAAACTTCCCCATCGCTGTACTTGTAGGAGAACGAGTTTCTCAGAGTGGAACGGAACACCGGGGAAGACGCCCAGCTCCTGTGGCAGAGGGAGAAACACCAGATACACGAAACGCTCCGCAAGCAGAAAGAGCAGATGATGGAGGATAAAAAGTGGCTGAAAAAGGAGGAGAGACTGCTGGTGGGGAACAGAGCATCCTTTACTTTTGTCAAACCCCTCTCTGTGTCTCATTCCCCCTCTGGTTCCGAATGCAGTGTAGCTGTGAAGGCTACATGGAACGAGGCACCATTAAATAATATTAACCTACTTGTTCACCCAAAACGCCCCACTTGTCTTAAATTAAATGTGCCCCTGATAACAGTTCCAAAGAGAGGGTCTATATCTCTGTTGTATAAAATGAACCTGCCTGTTTTTTTGCAGGACCCCATGGGACTAGAAGATACTGCCAATCCAGAGGTAGGTGTGCTCCTGTACAGAGTGTAATTTCCCCCTTTTTCTTAATTTAAAATATACATTTATGACAGGGAGTGTCTTATTTAAGATTATATTCACCTTAATTAAGCATTTAAAGTAAAAAAAAAAAAAGTATTAAAAAGGCTAATTTATCAAGTCCAGATGATGTGCAGTGTTTAACAAATTAATTAGATGACCTGTCATAAAGAAAAAACACAAATATTTTAGAAATCTGTCAAAAACTTGTGTAAAACTGAAAATTTGAGCCAGCATACTGGACTTCCCTGAGGAGTCAGAAATTATTCAGACATGACATTCAACCACTAAAATGAATTTTCCTGTTTATGAATAACTGACATCTTAATCAAAAAATAATAGTGTCCTTTTAGAAATGAGCACCACCCTGCTTTTTATGAAACAGTAAATTAAAAAATTAACGGATAACAACAGTCATTTAATTTTAGCATTAAAAATATCAGTTTGATTAAACACCTCGTTCACACTGGTGTATTAATAAATACAGAAACACAAAAAATGATTTTGGTAATTACCAATACTGTTAATTTAAGGCAGCAGGGGCATAAACCTAACACTGGCGTTTTTTTAAGCGCTGTTCTCTGCTTAAACTGACCAGCTGATTGGTCTCAATAACTATGATTAGTTTTGTGCGTTGTTGTCAATACATAATCCGAGCTGTTGATTAGACAGTGTAGAATTGTAAGAATTCATCATCTTGTCCTCATGAGATCCTTCTTTTGTTCTTTTAGCCAGCTGACATCGAGATTGGTAAGCAGTCAAAGCAATTCACAAATTCGCATCTAAAATGTTCTAAAGACGTTCCTTCAGTCCTCTTGTATTTGTTCTCGCTCTTTCTCCTCATCTGTCATATTTTTCATCTTTCTGCCATACAGCAGTGCCTGAGAAGCCGCCACGACTCACAGCAAAGGTAAGATTAGGTAGATTTAGTTTTTAAAAAATATATATTTTTAGACCACAGAAAAAGATAATTTAGTTTAATAGCTTTGATTTTTGGATGAAAAATTATTCGTAATTTGTCCTTCTTTTGAAAGGGCATCGATGCTACTGTTTTATCTAAGTAAGTGTTATTTAGTATTTCAGTTCTTAAAACCTATTTACTCCTTTTTCAGCCTGCGCCCACAGCTGAGCTGGACCGCACGGATGACAAAGTATATCACTGCGTCATGGACTTGGTCAAAGTAGTCGTCCAGCTCAAGAATGACATCGCTGGGCTGCAGCCAGAACAATACATTACCCATATCAAGGTACACTGAGACAAATGATCTGCTTTTCACTTCAGTGTTACAGTTTGTTGCTGCTTTAATGCCAAATTTCGAAGTGCAAATACAAAGCTCCTGAGTCATTTCTGTATTGATTTCTGCCCACAGTCTGTTGGGATGACATTAAGAGATTTAATTACCAGTGTGGATGAGATACTGCCCACCTTACATGAGTCTGTGAGGACTGAGGTACAGTATAACAGCATTATTTTATTATTTCATTTCCTTTCTGTGCATTTTTATCCCTTTAAACACAAACAAAGCAAAAACTATACAACTATACAACTATAGTCTAAGTCTGAAAAACTCATCAAATATGATACAGTTGCCTTTAAAGTTTACATTTTTGTTGGGGGACACACAGAATCCATATTTTTGCATCATAAAAGCAGTGTCAGTGAGCCAGTATACGCAACGCCAGGTGTCCTCAGCCGAACAGCTGGCCAAACGTAAAACTCAGTCATCTTTCATTTCATTTATGGAGGCTGAAAGCGCTAATCTAAACGACTGATCCATTGGTCTTCTGTAATACCGCAGATCGAAGGCACCCAGAAGCTGCTGAACCACGACATGGGGGAGCTGATCAGCAAAATGCGGCTGGCTCAGCAGAATGCCATAACCTCTCTGAAGGAGGAGTGTAAGAAACAGATGCTGGCTGCCGCACACACTCTGGCTATGGACAGCAAGAACATGTTGGACGCTGTGGATCAAGCAAGAGTCAGGGCCAATTTAGCAAAGCCTGCTGCCCCCTAAAGGACATTAGACTTTTTTTTTCAGTTTCACATCAAACTAAATAGGGACTTCTTTTTTTTTTTAAACATGTGAAAGTCAAAAATAACATTTGTGCATTGTAAAGCATGCATTTTTAGTTGGATCACATCGATCAATCAGTGAAATGAATCCTGCAGCATCACTGGTTCTTTGGATAGCCACTATCACGTTAATGAAAGTTTAGTTTAAATGTGATGCTACATATGGATGCATGTGTATTCTTACCAAGGTAATGCAAAAATACAGAAATGTGTCATTTTTCCTTTTGTGGTCCCCTTGCATCATGTTTAGGATGTCAGTTATGCTAAATTTTAAATGATAACTGTACCTGTGTGTGATTGGTGAAGTGTTGACTCAGATATTTGCTTTGAAAATTGTATTTGTAAATATAAAATGTGTTGCATGGGAAATGTTTCATGCAAAAAAAAAAAAGAAAACACAAGCGAACAGTTTACTTTTGTCAGTAGTGAAATGTAAATATAGCATCAATGGCGTTTTGTTGTTGTCTTTGGTTGGCTATATCGCACAAAGTCATGGGAATTAAAATCCACCGAGCAGTGAAGGAAGCTCCCAAACAGTCATATCCATGACAGATTAATCTGGTTTTACTTAAATCCAACCAACACTGTAGGATAAGCAGCAAATTTTGTGAACACTGAAAACTGCCTGTAAAATGGCATACACGATGTGGAGCTTAAGCACAGTTTGGCTGAAGAGTCATTAGGCGATCAAATTACAGCAAATTCTGAGCCATACTCTAGGAGGATGAGCGATTCTTGTGAACTGTAGAGAGAGGGGTGGATGTGCGCCTTGCCATAGCATGAGCTCACTGGTCGTCTGGCTGGATGAGATAAAAATGACCATATAAAAAGGTTAGTTGGCCATTTAAGTGGCATGACTCACACTAAAACAATGAACTAAAGAGCATAGTATTATCCTCATAAGACCCAGCAATTCATCCTTGTCCTGTGTTAGGGACATGAGTCTGAGACCTCTGCATCTACCACAATTTATGCAATCTATCTGAGTCATACTGTAGTGTCAAGAAGACATACTGGGATTTCTATTGATGGCACATTTGTGGGGGTTGGGATAACAGATCGCATGGACTTTCTTTTCAAAATGATGGGCATTGCAGCTCCAGATTTATTTAAGGGAGGTTAAATGATATGATATATACATACATATAATTCTTCGATTTACTAGTATTTCATCATTTTAACATTTTCAAAACAAAACTTTCATTTCTAGTCCTTTGTACTGGACAGCAGGACTTACAAACTCCCATTTGTGAGCGAGACAAAAAGGATTTTACCCAGAATTGTAGACGGGGTGTCAGACGCATAGCTGTCTGGGGATGAAGTGGTGGAGGGCCATATATTAGAGCAGGAAGGTTAAAGTTTAAAGCACCTACCAGCAGCTGAGAAGTGTCACTGTCCAGTTTTACATCGCCACAGACCTGAGAGGTTGCTGACCAAGAAAGAATCCCCTGCTCTGAAATGAACAGCTTCAAGTTTGGCTGAAACTTGCAGCTGCCCATATGGACAAGTCAAATGTCTTCTGGAGAAAAGTTTTTCAAAAAATATTTCTAGACAAAGATTAAAATATTTGGCCACAAAAGCAAGAGGTATTTTGGAGGCATCAAGGTGAGGCTTTTCAAACCTAACAACACTGCATCAACTGTTAAGCATGGTGGTAGTATCATGCTCTGGAGCTGTTTTATTGCCAGTGGTACTGGTGCGTTGTACAAAATGGGTAGACTAATGAAGCCGCTAGACGCTTAAACTTGGACACAGTTGAGTGTTTCAACAAGACAATGGTTGTGGAATAGGTAATGCAGGCTAACATTGAGCTTCTGGGATAGCTTTCCCAAAGCCCCAACCTCATAAATTGAAATCTGTGGATTATGCTTAGAAGTCACCTCTATGCGAAGAAGCCAACAATTCAAATGACTTCTGTCAGTTCTGCAAAGAAGAGTGTTCAAGTATTCAGTCACAATTATGCCAGAAACTTGTTGACGGCTATCAAAAGTGTCTGGTTGAGGTGCAACTTGCTAAGGGACATTTCATCAAATATTAGTTTAAGTGCATATATATTTAAACCTGTATGTATATTTTTTGACTATGTGGATTTAAGAAAACATGAAATAAATTCAAAAATGTGCACCCAATTCTTGTTTTTTAAAGTCATGAAAGATGTATGCAGTATAACCCCCCTGCCCTTTCCGGAAGAAGAACAATTTAAATAAATAATTAGAAGCCAGCATTACCTTGAAATTCATGCCCATGATGACTGTATGTAAACTTCTAAATACCACTGTATAATTATCTACATAATGAGGTCATCTTAGAGCACAAGGAGATAGGAACATTTATAGATATTTCAAGTTATTACTGATGATCATTAAGTATAGTTTCAGAGTCAGAAAATTAATACAAAAAATACTGTGCAAGAAAAATATTTTTTTCAAAGGTCAGTAAACAGTGTGCAGACAGATTTTCAAATTTGTTTCATGGGGTTTTTATTGTATAGTATGCTCAATCAAAAATACGTGGAAGAGAAAAACCTGTACTAATGCATTTTTTGTCCAAACCAAATCACCCCAACGTGTATCCAATATGGTCTATAATAATGGGTGTTCATCCCACCATACACAAAGAGAACAGTGTCATCAACAACATTTAATCTGATAAAAAGCAACCCAAACGGCATTGTTTACATATTTAATTCTCCCTATTTTTTAAACGTTCACTGGTTTACCAGTATCATGGCAACTTGAACAGATTTGCATTTGTTGGCTCCAGCGGATGAATCCTAATTAATCTTGCAACGCAGACTAAGCTCTTCATATTTCAGCTCATGACTGGAAACCTTTAAAAGTACCAAATGAATTGATGATAGAAGCAGTTTTAGAGCAATACAACTGACCAATGGTGGCAAATTAAATGGAAAATTATTATATTTAGTCTTTTGTCCTTTGGAGCAGCTAGTCCAGTTACCCCTACTAAAATCAGACTAGGGATGCACTGAGGAGTATATCACATTTGAATGCCCATTTCTTGAAGGATTATTCACCACCATCCAGAATATGTGGTCAAAGAAAAATTTGCTTAGAATCCAAGAGAACAGATTAATGATAAATATTATTAAAATATGACTCAAATGTAGAATAGGCTCTAGTAGTTAGTTTACAGGTGAAAGCCTTCAGTGGCGTTAAGGTCAGGAAAGTGAATTTGTACATGTGGTTTAGCAGTGTTTGCTAATGTTTGCTGATGCATTTTCTGGACATATCAATGGTCAGATAAAAAGACAGACGAATAACTATGAAGTAAAGAGCATGCAAATAAGACGAATAATTTAAAACAACCTTGTTTCCTTAATGTTTTAATCTCCATCCTTGAGCCTTTCACAACAAGCCAACATTTGGATGATAAACTGAGTTTGATTCAGAGTTTGACTTCTGCTAAGACAGCAAGATGACAAACAGCTTCCACGGATCCCTTTGCTACCAGTGAATGCAACGTTATTAAGTTGCTGAGTTTTAAGCTGCAATCCCTGAAACTATAGGAAAGAAAAATCTGATCACTGTGACACCCTACTAACACAGCCGTTGGCACTACATATTTAACTAGCATGTTATGCTAACATGCTAAAAAGTGATTAACATTTGCACATTAAAATACCAACATTAGCACAGTTTTCAACAGCCATGTTAACTTTAGTGAATGTTAACATGCAAATGTTAGCATTCAGGTCAAACATAACCTGAGAAATGTTACAGATGATGCTGAAGGAGTAAACCTGAGGCTGACAAAGTGCATCTGAGATGAAACTTGAGCCAAGACTTGATAGCTAACAGTAAGTAGCTGAGTCTGATCTTTCCTTAAAACTTTAGATTGTAGTTGATTTTTACCCAACTGGGAATAAGAATATGAAAATAGCAGAGTTGTCTCCACTATTCATAAGTTATATTTGGTGACGAGCACAGCGGCCTTTTGAGGACACCTGGGTTGCATCGAGTTACCCAAAGTTGAGTCAGATTACCAGATTTGAAGCAGAGTTCAGCTACACTTTAAAGTATCATTGAAGAGGAGGTGGCTGTGAATTCAACACTTTCCCAAAAGCCTTAAATCATGCCGGCTAGCCACGGGGGCAAGAAGAGGCCAATTGTCCCAAGCAGGCAGACAATAATGAACATCCACAGGAAGATACGGTCAATCACCATGGCGACATACTTCCAGTCCTCTTTCACCTGTGCAGAAAGAAGTAACAGAGAAGGGGGGGAGATCAAGAACAGAAAAAACATGAATTTAAATAATAATTCACATCATGGCTGGTATTGTTTGCTATGAAAAATATGTTTCATAAGAAAAACTACTCATCACACATGCTCTGTCATATATTCATGCCCATTTCTGCACACTTTCGCTGACCGGTTTCTTCTATTTTCTTCAGTCAATGCGATTTGCTACAACCTGTCTGTAACCAATCAAACTTTTAAACAGTTCTTTCTTAGCTGCTCCCAACAGTAATTTCAGTGTGATGTAATGCATATAATGGGATTTAGCTCCATGCATTACTGCTCCAAGTATCTGCCCTTGAAGTTTAATATCTGTCTCCAGATATTCAGCTGCCAAAGCCAGTCTTTATACCTCTTTGGTCTTCCTATATATGACAAAAAAAATGTTGTATTTTTTTTTATTTAAAAGTTACTTTTCTAGGGCAGAATGGTGCTTCACAGCAAGAAGATCCTGAGTTTGAGGCTGAGGCCCTTCTGTGTGGAGTTTGCATGTTCTACCTGTGTTTGTGTGGGTTCTCTCTGGGTACTCCAGTTTCCTCCCACAGTCCAAAGATATGCAATTAGTGGGATTATGTTCATTGGTCATTCAAATTTGCCCAGAAATGCGAATATCTGTCTGGGTTAACCCTGTGTCAGATGGTGACCTATCCAGGGTGTACCCCAGCTCTTGCACTATACTAGTTGGGATAGGTTCTAAGGATAAGAAAGAGTATGTTAAATTTCTTATGCTTGCTATTTTGTCCATGAATACTCTGCAGGATTTCTGCCTTCCTGTCTGGTTTTTCAAATCCAGTAAGAGGTCCAATACTGATAAAAATTAGAATAATATTTTTTAAGAACCAGAGGGAAGATTTTCAAGTTGTTTTGGCAGAACAAAGCCTTACTGAGAGACTACGGACTGAGACACTAAAAGACTGAGTTAACAAACTTCAGTATATACTGCTTATTTTGGTTCTTGTTGTCAGGTGTCATGTTAAACTGAGAGCTTAAGAGTTTTGTTTTGTTTTTTTGTTTTTTTACATGTTCTGGGTATCTGTATACAGTTAGGTTGGACGACACAAATGCAGCTTTGCTCATTTGGAGAGTTTCTGTTAGGCCTCTACTGCAGCCACCTTCAGTAGCTGCTTGTTTGTGAGTCATTCAGTTTTATCTTCAGCTAAAGGCTCTATTGCAGTGACTCCCAAAGTGTAGGATGGGTCCCCCTGTGGGCTGTGAAGGTATTGCAGGCCTTAGTATTAAAAGAAATTGCTCTTGAAATTCGAACTATGTACAGTTACGTATTTATATAAATGCATTTATTTATGTAAAAAGTGAACTTCTGTACAGAGCAAACGGAAACGTCTCTATCAAACCATGTTAACTTACATGCGAAGGACTATCACTGATATTAAGAGCTGGATCACCAGCTACGGCCCAGAAACTAAACAGCATTGTTCAGTGAAAGAATCCTGAAGGATGACCATAAAGTCCATAAGATCACGCGTACACTCTAAAGCCTGGTTTGCCATCAACATTCACAGGATTGTGAATTGTTGCATGTACCATCGACAGGCCATGCCCAAACACTGCTCACTAACCACCATGCTTACTAAACTCAGTTCCGTGCAACTTCTTTCTCCTTCCTAAAATGAAATTCAAGTTGGTGCCTATTTTCACACACGGACAATATTCAGCGCTCACTGAACAGCAGGTGGTCAGAACAAAACTTCCAGGGTGCATTTCAAACATAGTAGGAACACTGAGAGTCGTCTGTGGCTTGAAGACAATCTTGAAATGTATGGCAGCCAAATTTTACTCACGTATGATTTTTAATTTATATAGAGTAGTAGGACTTTTTGATCGCACCTTGCACAGGTATTATCTAATCAACATGCCCAGAGTATGTTTTCTATCATAGCTGAGATAAATGTAAACTGGAATACCATCAGTAATACAAATGAAAAAATGCCATTCTGCTTTTATATTGGATGCATGTTTTCCTTGATACTCACACTGAAGTCAGCATCCTCAGCCCTCAGGTGGTCTGCAATGTAGTGCACCCCTTCTAATGCACGCATGACACTTGGTGAAAGCAGGAAAGCTGACTGCGACACTTTATTGTCAACTTTAGCCGGCCGAGGAGTGGAATTACCTCTGGTTCCAGTTAAGTGCCTGTTCCCCCCTGCCACCACCTCTTGTCGGCTCTGGCTGTTCTGTGGGGTTTTTTGTTGTGGCGGAGGAGTTGACCCTGGAGGTCTGGGCGAAGGAGGACGGAAGGAGAAATAGGATGTCAGTGTTCCCAGCTCCAAGTCCTCATAACAGCTTCTCTCGGGGTCTTCCAATGTGGTCCCATCTCTTAGCCAGTTAGCTGAGGTGCTGATGCAGTTGCCTGATTTATACCCGATTGTTCGGAGCTGCCGCCGCTCTGCCGCCGCTTCCTGTTGAAGGAGCAGCAGCCTGCGACGGCGGCCATCCGGTGCGGGCCGTCTCATGAACAACCAACGTGGAATCAAGTCAAGGAACACAGAGTGGACCCAGTGGGGCATCTTGTGAGTGCTGGGAGATCGGTGGTGGACGTTGAGGACAAAGACAGTGATAACGATGGACAGGGTGACAAAAATCATGGTGAAGAGGAGGTACTCGCCGATGAGAGGGATAACGAGGGATGTGGACGGTATGATCTCCGTGATGAGTAGCAGGAAGACAGTGAGGGATAACAACACGGAGATACACAGGGTGATCTTCTCACCGCAGTCTGACGGTAGATAGAAAACCAAAACCGTGAGGCATGAGATCAGCAGACAGGGGATGATGAGGTTGATTGTGTAAAATAAGGGAAGACGTCGGATGATAAAGAAGTAGGTGATGTCTGGGTAAATCTCATGGCAGCAGTCATATTTCTTTGTGTTATACGTTCCCACGGCATTGATGATGGCCCATTCGCCGCTCTCCCAGTAGTTGCTGAGATCCACAGTATTTTCAATCCGCTCCAAGTCAATTTTGGCCTTGTCGTAAGTCCAGGAGCCAAATTTCATTTTACAGTTTTGTTGATCGAAAGGGAAGAAGGTGACATCAATGCTGCAAGAGCTCTTGTAAATGGCAGGAGGCACCCAGCGAATTTTGCCCGTGTAGAATAGGTGAGCTTTTGTCATGTGGGTCACAGCAAATTCGCCATCAGCACTGCAGAAGGAGAAGTTTGTCATATAAGTAATGGAAACACACAATAGACCTCATCTGAGAGCAAAGGCTACATCCGATAAGAAATCATAACCTTCACTGTGATCAGTTTTATTCCCCTTCTTCTTTCCTGAGATTTTATTTCCTTTTCCTTTTTTTTTTTTTCATTTTGGAAACTATGTAGTGAAAAACTGACTGTAATCTCCCCTCCATTCACCACTTTAATGACAACACTAGCTTCAGCAGAAGACGTAATCATACGTCCTTATCATTTAATCAGTCTCACCTCTTTTAATTTCACATACAGACTGTGATTACACCAGCTCACTGGAGCAGAAACCTATCATCAGCGTGCTCGGTTTAATCTCAGGAGGTGAATTTAGGTGACGGGAGAGGTTTCTCAAAAGTGGTTTTTGCAATCAGTTTCCCACTGGAGCGATAGACATGTAAAGGCTGCCTTCATTTCAATCGAATGAAACGCACTCCACCAACAGTTACTAACAGACGTGCAAAATATAAAATAGAATGTCTTTTTCATTTTGCTAAATGGAACAGATGATAAAGAGATGTGTTTACATCAGCGCGTAAACTATGCCGCACATATCTCAGAAGGTACAAATAAAACCAGCCACCTAATCAGGACCGGAAGAAACATGAGAGAGAGGAGCAAACCATTGTTTTCAAAGACCACTAGATGGTGCCATCTTCTTACACATACCATTAAGACAACAGGCATAAGTTTGGACTCCTTTGTCATACTACAATAAGAGCATAGCTGTTAGACAGTCCTAAATCTGCCATCACAATCCTCTGAAGCATTTTGGTAAACCTTAAAGTGTTCAGCAGCATCTCAGTACTGCAGAAAGAAATAACTGTGATTGGTTATGTAATTCAGAACTGAATAGATTAATTATCAATTGTTTGACAGTATATTAACTGGGAAAAAAAGATGAATCAGTTCAGTGAGTTTGTTAAACAAAATGCAACAAATATCAGAGTAAAGCTGTTTAACTGAATATTAGATATTAGTTTCTTGAACAATCATAGTTATTTTAGTCTCATACTCTCATTTGCACAACTGAGCTTTACTGTAGGTCTGAGTGTATTTTATATTTATTTTAATAAAGAGTTAATTAGATAATCAAGAGAAGAAATGCGGTAACCCTTACATTTTATCTCAGACTCACTTGTTATAGAGGACGATATCTGGCACCCATATGAGCTCTGACGGCACTCTTATGGATGTCACGTTGTCATAGTCAGACGGTCTCCAGCGAAGCTTGTAGTCATTCCACTCCTGCGAGAGACAAACAACACGAATCAGTCTGGAGGGCCATGGCCCCATTTGTATTCATCATATGAGTCATTCACGTCGTCAGAACTTCAACAATGCGAATGCTTTTTTGCATTCCTAAGATTTCATGTCACCATATCCCCTCCTGAATATAAAAAAAATACAATAAAATCTTAATAATAAATCAACACTGACACTAGATTTTCTAACCTGTTTAAGCCACACGTTGGTTGTCATCATTTGGTTCTTTTCATCCTGAAAGACAGACAGATAGAGAGCGAGAATGATGGAAATATTGTTAAAGTTGTCAACCGGGGGTTCAGACCAGAGAAATATGTCTGTATTTCTTGGTGTTTTGTCAAAGGAAAACTCAAATATAACTTTCTGCAACTTTATGGAAATCATATACACAGCTTCCTTCATAACTGCAGCATGTAGTGTACCCATGAACAGGCCTATACTAACCTTGAAACCCAAGTTAGAGTATATACTGTACAGACATTGCTGTATTTAGTCAATGCACAGAAATATCATAACTCTATCATCACCGACCATATGGGTTTTGGTGATGAAGAGATCTGAACATTGTTGTTGTTGTTCCTAGAGTATTTAAAAGTAGAATTGAAGGCAGAGCCTTCAGTTTTCAGGCCGCTCTTCTGTGGAACCAGCTTCCAGTTTGGATTCGAGAGACAGACACTATCTCTACTTTTAAGTTAGGCTTAAAACTTTCTTTTTCGCTAAAGCATATAGTTAGGGCTGGATCAGGTGGCCCTGAATCCTCCCTTAGTTATGCTGCAATAGGCATAGGCTGCTAGGGGATTCCCATGATGCACTGAGTGTTGCTTCCTCACTCACCTTTCTCATCCACTAGTAGACCTCTCTGCACTGAATCACACTTGTTATTAATCTCTGTCTCTCTTCCACAGCATGTCTTTTATCCTGTCTTCCTTCTCTCACCCCAACCGGTCGCGGCAGATGGCCGACCCTCCCTGAGCCTGGTTCTGCCAGATGTTTCTTCCTGTTAAATTGGAGTTTTTCCTTCCCACTGTCGCCAAAGTGCTTGCTCATAGGGGGTCATATGATTGTTGGGTTTTTCTCTGTATGTATTATTGTAGGGTCTACCTTAGAATATAAAGCGCCTTGAGGTGACTGTTGTTGTGATTTGGTGCTGTGTAAATAAAACTGAATTGAACTGAATTGAACATTCATTCATTTTTTCTGAATTACACTAGAGGCATCAGATGCCACATCACCAGCTGTTTGTGGCCAAAGCAAGGCAAGCACTCACCACGTCAATAAGCTGGGCTATGGAGAGTCCAAACTTGACAATGACCACGTCAGAGATGTTTGGCACGGGTCTCGACCACTTGTTGTACCCAGCAAACAGGGTCTTGAAAAGGTCATCTTCAGCATGTGAGTGGGTCTTCTCGTCATAGAGGGCTGTGGGTACATTACTGGTGTAGTTAGCCATTTATAGAAGACAAATGCAGTAAGTGGGTAATTTATGAATTTGTAATATTTATATTCTCTTGTCGGTTAATAAATGTATTTATCTCTCTTGGATCTGCAACATAGAGTTTGTTAACATTTAAATAAGCTAACGTGGCACTGTCAAAACTAAAGTAACTGGTGATTGTGATAAAAGCCTTGTCTGTATTTTGACACTAAATACATTTGGACTTTTTAAACTCATTAATATTATTGGTTAATATTTAATGGTATGGCATTCTAAGACTGTAACGGGATGAAAGAAGAGGAAGCTGAATGGTATATGTCGGGATCACATCCATGTTCTGTCATCTGTGTCTCTCCTAATCTTCACTTAACATATACTAGTAAATCTGGCTGGCATCTGGGTTGCTTTTGGGAGCAAGAGAGAACTGCGAACATGTCGTGCTTCATCACAGAAGCCTACTCTAAACATCTAAGACTTTTCTTTGTAAAGTCTTATCGACTTTTCACATCTTAGCAAATCTTTTGATCTCTTGATCTCGGCTCCCCTTGAGGGCTGCCTTCTAGAATCTCTCAAGCTGAGAAGGTGGAGACAAAGGAAGCGTCTCTCCTCCCCTCGATGGTAACACCACTTCAGCTATACAATCTCTAAAGTCTTATTATTATGTATGTAAGGCCTCGCAGTGAGAGGTGGCTTGATTAAATTGATTCTGAATATGCACTCTAGACAGATTTGTGTACAAGCTGGGACTGAGTCACCGTATTGTGTTTCTGCAGAATGAAAAGCATGGAAATAGACAGGAATCCCGTCCCTTGGGGATTACTGCTTCCACCTTCATCAGTGTAGTCAGAGTCAATTACACACATCATTACTCGCTACTGTTAAGTGGAGGTGAGCTAATTTCTCACCAGTGAAGGGTGTTTATTGTTGAGCTGTCTGTCACTCTGTGTTATGTCTGATGCATGAAACAATTAACTGATGCTTCTGATTTGGAGTGGAGGCTAACGGTTGTGTGTGTCTAATTGTTTTATTTGTTTTCACATACTGATGCTGGGAGATTAGGCATTCATATATATATATATAGATTCATTATTATATTATTGCATTTAAGACTGATATGGACACCAATATTTGGTCATTTTAAAAAACGCTATTTTCTTTCTTTTACATACACAAACAGATTTCTGTCCATTCTCTTCCACTTATCCTTATCAGGGTAGCAGGAGCTGGAGCCTATCCCAGCTGTCATAGTGCGAGAGGCACGTGCACCCAGGACAGGTCGCCGTCAGTCTATTGCAGTACTAACACAGACAGACAGACAACCGGTCTCACTTACATTCACACCTACGGGCAATTTAGAATCATCAATCAACCTAACAACACTAATTGCATATCTTTGGACTGTGGAGCAAGGCTGGAGAGAACCCACGCAGACACAACCCCTTGAATCAGGGCCAGTTGGTTGATTTGAACTCAGGACCTTCTTGCTTTGAAGCAGCAGTGCTAACCATCGCTCCACCATGCAGTTAAGTTTCCTTTAAATTTATTAAGTGTGGTTGTTTATTTAGTCATTTACGATTCATGTGACTGCGCTCGGATCAGCTGGTTGTTGTGTTTATGGCATGCAAAACGTGTGTTGCTAACAGGGAAGTTGTAGAGCGTCCTCCGGTGGACAAAGTGTTCAACATCAACACTCACAATATGGTTTGAAGGTGCTTCTCTCACCTCTACTTTTTAAATTGAAACTTATCAGCCGGTGTAAATATCAATACCAATAAATATGCAAATAGCTAATATTGGTCAATAATATTGGCCTTCCGATAACTTGCATCTAACTTGTATCGCGTACCTTGAATGTGCTTTATATTTGCTATTACTGTACATCTACTTGCCTAGGTACTGGCACAATGGACCTCTTAAACTGTCACTTTATTGTTTTTGTCAAAGGTTCCTGATAAATTTGACAGTCTAAGAATATCACAATGTTACATCGATATACTTCTTATAAATGAACACACATATCCATACAGTAAAGTCTACATCCATGAAGAGATTAGCTTAACATAACATATAGATGTAGCTGCACTCATTCAGTCCAATTGTAATGCCAACTAACGGCTTAAAAATATATTGTTTTGTTCGTGCTAAACCACTCACTATAAAATCCTTGCAAAATGGCACATTATAACTTTTAGATGTTTTTTTTGTGGTTCTCATTTAGAGTTCAGCAACAAAGAAAATACGTGTATGTTCAAAATTGTCAAAATATTTAATGATGTGGCATTTTTGTTTACTGATATATTGCCTACTTGTTCAATTGATCAAACCAGAAAAAAAAATTGCATTAAAAAAAAAAAAAAAACTTAATTAGGATGTGATTACATTTACATGTCACTAATATACCAATGTTTCTGGAGCTTTGTTTGTTAGCATAGCTTATAATGGGATCCACTCAAGTGTGCTACCATCAAGGGACCTTCAAATGAGACCTTGTAGCACCTTCATCTGGCAGCAGTCATGGTTGCTTAGCCAAGGACACATCACTATCTGTCCATGGGTGAGTTGTGGCTCTGTTGACAGCATTATCATGCATTTACAACCTGTAACTTTAGGACAGGCCACTAGACGATGACCACTTGATGGACTTACATGCTGCGCAGAGCTAATCCAAGCAATACATGCAAATCTGCTTCAGTGATTTATTGCCTGTGCTAACTGAATGGCTTGGTTTGGTTTGGCTTTACCAACAAAAGGCTGCAAAGGATGCAAATTTTGACAAGGTCCTTCTTATCTTGTTGATGCAGTAGTTTGTAGAAAATATACATTAGAGGTGGTAATCAATATGTGAACTCACTTTCAATTTGCCTAAGGTACACCTGGTCTCATGTCTTGTTATCATGAACTAATTTCAATCTGGCAAACAAGCAGGCACTAGAGAATTCCTATCTGCTGTCTTGACAGTCGGGGCAGTGCGCATTCATCTGTCCGTGCATCTGGGAAAGACCAGATGTGGCGCTGGAAAAAAGCCTCTTGGGTGCCACATATCAAACCTTGTGCCAGGGGAGAGTTGAAATGAGGTGACACCTTCAACATCCAGCACACTGGGCCCAGTATATTTGGACCTTAGCCAAGTCACTTGGCAAGGTGTTTAAAACACTGACCAGTTTGGATCATCGAGTCAGCAGCTTCTCTGGCCAGAGGTGCTCTTCATGAAATTGGGCTGTCAAATAATTACAGTAAAAAGTTCACTAAAAGAATGCCGCAGATCTTTTCTTTGTGTGTATGTGAAAAACTGCATGGTTTAAGTCAGAAAGCTGAAATCTATCTGTGTCAGATCAATAAGCATATGATTATGTAGTCTACCTACACATTTGACAACTGTAGCATATAGAGGCAGCATAAATTTGGTGATTTGAAACCCTTTTCAACCAGAACTCCTTTTATCCTCCATCTCTGTATGGGAACGCTTTTTGTCTGCACGTAAGTAAGATAAGATTAATTTTGATATCCATGTAAAACTGGACTTCCAGCGTAGCTAAGTGGGCTTCAGTGTCAAGCTTGAATGAATCAAACACTGCTTCCACAAAAGTATGCACTAGAACGTAAGAAATTGTAGCTTAAATCATTTAACAACAAAAGCAAAAAACTGAGATACGATCTGGCATCGACTGCTCAAGTCTTTTCTCAGTTTAGTCCTTTAAAGATGTTTCTTTCTCTGATCCCTTTGCAGCTTTTGAAACAAGATTAACTTCCTCTGAAAATGTAACAGCATGACTATCAGCTGTTGCACCAAGTTGTGTGGCTCATTTTTCACACTGTTATGTTGTCCGCTGTACTGCTTTTGTACAGAAAGAAGCAAACGCCTTTATTTATCGCTTACATTTCTTCTATTTATCTTCCTGATAACAGCTTCTTTTCTCGTAAGCTAAATGGCCGCTTATCTGGAGGTGAAAGTGTTAAATGAAGAGGTAGTTTCATAATGTTAATTACCAATGCATGAAACAGACATCCAACTAAATGAGAAAATAGGATTGTGAGCCTTTTAATTAGTCATGTGTGATACTGCAAATTTCTGATACCAAGCAAATACAGGGCCAATATTGCAGATACTGATACCGATTCTTTTCGAGGTGTAAAGGTATGTATTTATAAACTGCCTTTTCCCCCCTTCTTTTATAGTGCATGTTTGAGGTATATTTTTTCCATAAAAAAAACAGATAAATAATTTCTTCAACACAATTCAGTGGGCTACACACTGAACTTAAAGGATGGAAACAAACTATCGAACGTATCGCGCTAGTATCGATCCAATACCGATACTAGCATTGGCATCAATACTATCGCTGTTTGGATTGATCCGCCCTCCTTTAATTTTGAAAAGTGCAGCGCATAACAGTAAGGTTAGAATATATTTTTCCAGTCTGTGACTTACTTCTTTGCACTTGCTCAGTTCCTCATCTCTCAGAACCCCCATGGTTCAAACACACCTGCTAATATTGCTGTAATTAACACTAGCCCACTAGAAAACACAGTTGTAAAAGTACTTACCGGCCGGACTCAAGAGTAGCGCCCAAATAAAAGCCGTCCCGGCGGAGAACAGGTGGTTGGATCCCATTTCGTCCTCTTGACAGCAAAGAAAACTTCACAAGAGAGCACGGAGCAGCTTCCGTCCACTGTCGAAACGCTATTTGGAAAAGTGTGAGCAACATCTGTCATCTTCGCAGCTGAGAAGCACGTTAGGACCACATCACCGCTACTGTCACGATAACCGCTTTCAAGTCTGGGGGCGGGGAATGACAGTGACAGCGCTCTGACTGACTTACTTTAGATCTCAGCATCCATAAGTCTTCGTCTCTGCTCACTGTCAGCGCTGTTTGGACCGGAGGAGAGCGAGCACTGTGCCATCAGTTTCCGCGGAATGAGCGCTATCCATCACTGGGTGCTGAATCAGGGAGCGGCACTATAACACTGTGTGTCCCAGCTTTGCTGTAATTGCTCATACCAGCTCATAAAAGTAACTCTATAAATCTGTTTTCAGGAAATCAATTCACCGAAAGTAGTCCAATTTTCTTCTGTGCAGAGAGTATCCAAACAAATGCGCCTGTTACAGGGTGCCAAGAATTTTGCGTCCAATGCGATGAGTCCTGTGAGTCCCTTCTGTTCTAAAATTTAAAGTAGTTGTTTTCCATGACTGGGAGCTGGACAGTGTAATAAGCGTAATATGTAAGGTTCCCGAAACAACAGGAGGAGATGCAGGGCACTTCTGAGCATTTGCCTCTTTATCTGGCACCTAAAGCGGACTCGCTCTCTCTCTCTCTCACTCTCTCTCCCTCTGTGCGTGTGTGTGTTTAAGAGACACACATGCACAGAACCACTGTGTTTAAATGCTGACCAGCTATCCAAGAAACCAAGTTAACCATACAATAAAAAAACGCTTTGAGCCTCGACTTCAATACAGTATTTATTCTTTGAAACATCCAAAGAATGAGTGACGAGTGACGTGAAGCTGAACACGGCACAACATGGTGCGACATATATTTGGAAAACAGCTAGAGGACAGACCGGGTGAGTGAAGTTTGTACCCCAAACTACTGATGAACACAACACAGGAGCTGTGAAAACACCATAATGAATATTTTTGTTTAAAAAAATGTAAGTAAAAAAAACCCATCAAACAACAAGGTGCTTTATTTATATATATTTTTGCCGTTTACAGGATTGAACATAAATCTCTTTTCCAAACTGGTAATAATATAATGCTACATATTTTATTTTAACAAATAAAAAGGCATTCCCCTTCAGGAAGTCCCACCAGGATTAAAGAGAGACCTTGTTTAAATAGGTTGCTTAAGCCGGGAAACTGTGCAAACATATCTTGCATAGACAGTTTATCCTCTTTTTTTTTCTCTGATCATAGGATCTGTCTTAATATTTATATAGAAACTTATCCCCATGGATATTTCTCTTAAGAAAACAAACCCTTTATTAGTTGTTCCAGTCCTCTCCTTCACTTATTGTTGAAGTAACAAAATCTCCATTACCACATAGTCATTATAAGTATATCCCAGACTCCATCCTTACCCTGGAACCAGATGGCCAACCCATAGCTTCCCCTGGAGAAGAGTAACAGAGTCATTTTGTTTTGTTCTCCAAAGGCCCATCTATTTTGATCCATAAACACCAAGCTTAGCTCAAAGCTGCACTGCATGCTGTTCCCATATTTGACCTCACAAAAATCCCATGAATAATGTGTGGATGGAAAATCATATGTCATCCTTCCTGGGGATATTCGGTGAAAGGGAGGTGTCAACCATCCATCTTCGTTGACTGCTTCAGTTGATGTGAAGTCTAACCTTAATATACTGTTGCATCCCAGCGCTGCTCAGCACATGTACATAAAAATACGATTATAAAATGGCGAGAGGGTATATTTCCCGAATTTGGGGCCTCACGGAATGCCAACCACCATTCACAAGTTCAAGGATGATGTGTAAACACTTTTCAAAACACTTTTCAATGCTTTCTCAGCGATGGATTTTCACAATGTCTTTCATTTGCTTGGTGAATGAAGCGTGCAGGGCCTGTGCTGAGCTCTCCAGCCTGCTGGCGATGTCTGCTGCAGCACGAAGCATGTCTTCAAAGGCCAAGGACTCCTGTCTGATTCTGCTCCGCAGGACCAACAGTCCAGGTAGCCACCCGAATGAGTGATGACAAGGAGAAGCACAAGAAGAAACGACAGCAGAGGGTAAGAAAAAGAAAATGTGAGGACACGATAGTATAATGGTTGGGGGGGGGGGGGGGGGGGCCCTGGGGGG
>VUQG01045212.1:0-32021 GCA_015106755.1 Etia nguti | reverse complement strand
GGGTGTGGGCGCCCCCCCCCCCCCCCCCCCTTCTTAAAGCCTGAACAGGTGGGCTTCACAAATGTCACAACACACAGACTTGCTACAGTGTTAGTGGGACAAGGAGGCGTAACAGTGAGGTAGCAGAGCAGAGACTGTAGTGTTAAAGCCTGGAAGTTAGAAACGTCCTTGTTACCATAGTGATAAAAAGTGGAAACATTTTTGCATGCACACAACTACGCAGTATATGAACACTATGATGTGACCTTTTTATATGCATATGCTTTTTTCTGACAATGAAAAAAACAAACCAAAAAAACTCCATCCCTTTAAATTTCTGTTCAACTCAAAAGCAGCCGTCCACACCAACAGCAGCTCTTTCACACAAAACTTTCTACAAGTGCCATAAAAATGAACAAAAGGCTGTGAAATTCAAATTTATCTACTTCTACCAGGGGGAGTACACAGTGAGAAAGCAGCCACTTTCCCATTAATACTGTACAGTAAACTTATATTTTCATAAATCCAATCACCAAACTTACCTGCGTCCGGGAATTTTTTCGGATAGAAAAACGCTAGATTCTGCCACTTCCACTCTTTGAGTCACGCAAATCAACTCAAAAGCTCCAGGACTACAATTTCCAAGTGGAGCGCGTAAATACTCGCTCTGCTCCCCTTCTTCATGTCAGGGGAAAAAAATGCAGACACACGCACACACAATTAGGTTTTGGCTGGAGAGTGTGGTCGTCTGTGTGCCCCTGCCTGCTGTTGGGAGGGGTTGGTAGGGGAAGGGAAGAGGGGTGGGGGGGGTATGTTTTCAAAAAAGGCCAAAACTGAATGATTTCTTTCTTCGCAGTGGAAAGAGGGGCTGGCAGAAGGAGAGGAAGTGAAGGGAGTGTGATCTACTTCACATCTGGGGGCTCTGCATGAGGGTTCCTCGGTGTGGGGGAAATGTCTTTTACGACCATGCTGGATGCACATTTCTTATTTATTAAAGTACGAAGCACGCACTATACTTTTAATATGTAATAAGGCCAGGTCTTGCACTGCTGTGACGTTATTGTAGCTTACAATGCAAAAGAAGCATTAGCAAAGGATGGAGGGTTGAAAACACGGAGGTAAGTTTGTTGTATTTTTATTTGAAAACAATCAAAATCAGAATATAATAAATAGCATTTACTTTAAAATTATATCTTCAGCATAGAAGCAGTGCCTCAAGGAGTCACTAGCATCAAATTACTGAGCAAAAAAAACATGCTTTAATTAATTGTGAAAGAAATATACTGGCTGTTAAATGAAACATTAGATATGCATTCAAAAGGCAAATATTTAACTCATATTGCAAGCTATCTGCTTTATAAACGACAAACAAATGGATTCCAGACAGACATGAATATTTTATGGTTATGCAGCTCATTAGTTCAAAGAAAGTCTATGATTATTTTAACTAGAACAGTGTGGTTACAAGGCTGAAGCACATGCTTGGTTGGATGTTTTAGATGGAATGATCTGTCCCCGAAGAAGTAAAATTAAATGTATCCAAACAAAGGTAATGAAATCTTTAACTGAATAAAACTGTAGTTTTATTGTCACTGTTATTTAAATTAAGTGTAAAAACTTCTTTGTGCCAAAGGTAAAAGTAACAAGCTACTAAAGAAATCATTTTTTTATGACCTCATGAAAGGGTATTCAGTAAAAAGGACTATTAGGATTTGCATATTTAGTTTTTATATTGCTAAAAGTGAGAGGTAGTGTTAATCATGAGTGTTTAACATCAGTTGCAACAGCTGTAACGGAATTTAAAGTCTCCAGCTATCTATAATGCAATTTAAAAAGTGATAACAGAGAGGTGCAAAGGGTTGTCACATTTCAGTACAGCTGCAGAGCACCTAAATCAGCTAAATGTGAATCTGATATGTCATAAAATTATAAAAATGCCAGCAAAATAATTTGCTGGCATCAAAGGACACTCAGATTCATCCTCTGTCAAGGCCCTGTTTGGTAATTTTGAATAAAATGATGTTTCAGAAAGTCAGCTTTTTCCCTTTTTTTGTGCTCTTGCTACATCACAGACAATGTTGATGCTTACACTGGACATTGAAATGTGGCTTCAAATGAGCCGAAGCGAAGATGGACGTTCATTTTTAGACACCCGTGGAGATTTGGTGTGACTGTGATCTTTCCCTTATTTAAACCATGGGATGCATACAGCCAATTAGTATGAAGGTTGAGAGAATTGCATGAATAAAAGTCACTGGCTTCTTGCGATTGTAAAGTTACTGTCGTCTCCCGGGTTTGTTATAAGGTTACTGCAATAATGAAATGGGTACTCACTCCCAGCTTGTCACTCATGGATGCTTGTAAAGGGTCACTATAAAATGCATTGGCTGAGGATAAATTGCAGGGTAAATATTGTGAGTGGATGTATCAAACGCATCTTTTCCTAAACTTAACCAAGCAGTTTTTAATGCCCAGATCTAACCGGTGAGTGAACAAGTGGAACAAAGTGAAAAAGTGCAAAGCTGCCAAAGCAAGGTCACAAACAGTGGTCTCCTGCTCTACAAATTTGTGTAACAATCAACAGACAACGCCTAAACCTCCAAATGCAGACTTTATCACTCTTTAAAAGAAGATCCCTTGGCATCAAAATCTGCCTTGGCAGTTGCATCAATGAACCTTCTCCAAGGGATACCTCTGCGTGTCTCTGCTACACCAGTATCAGTATTTGATGCTCTTTCGTGTGACAATGTTGGTATGAATGAATAATGTTGGATTCCGGTCATAGTACTTGACTGCTTTCACGTGTCAAAGGATAAGCATCAAAACACCGAACTTCCAGCCTCCCCACCCCCGCCGTACCTTTCAACAGCTTCTGGACTGCTGGTGTTAGTTCAGTCAGCTCATCTTACTCTTGCTCCCTCGGGGCTGCTGATCCTGTGTTCCTGGTGCTGATGAACTTTCCATCGTCTGCAGACCTTGTTTGAGGAGTTTCATAGCTGCACAATACAGCTGGAAAAACTGACATAGTTTCTGGTCACTCTCACAAAAAGAGTCATAAAAGATTTTTACTTCTTAAAGTAACACAAGTTGAAAATGATGCAGTTAATGATCAAACCATTTGTGTCAGGTTGTTGATGCTGGCAATGCTGACAGAGTGCATTTTCACACCAGGTATCAATAATTATGTGCTCTCGCCCTACTTTTACCGAACTTCTTGTGTCTTAAATGCAGATTAATAGGCAACAAAATTTAAAAAAAGAAGAAAAATCTTTCTGGAATGATTAAAAGTGAATAAGAGCAGGTGGATTCGCTGATAGAAATATCAATCTTGGAAGTACGACTAAATCTGTGACAGCCGCTGATGGCAACCAATAATCCGAATCAATTATGGTTTCAGTGATTCATGATAACTACTGCAGTACAATTTTTGACTCGAGGGCCAAATTTAAAAGGGCAAGAAAGAGATCTATGATTTTTATCTACATCTAAACTCCAACCATGATGTAACTACACTGACAGCTCCCTGATCTTAATAACTTAACTCACCTCCAGGAGAAGATAAAAACACATTTTTAGTCATAGATAACCAGATATTTAGTTCTGGTTTGTGTCATGTCACAGTTTCAACAGGGTTTTGATGAAAGGACATAATTATGTTTGACCTTTTTAATAACATAAACACACATAAATTGCTATTTTAATGGTGCTTTTTCAGTAGTGTGATATTAAACTGTATTTTTTTTAATTTATTTTTTCCTCTCCTAACAGCGTATTTCATTTTCTTTGACTTTTGTAATAAAATTTGATTTAGACAGAGGGAAGGACAAAATGTTGCACACTGCACACTGATGCCATGATGACAGACTTTATTCTGTATATTACAGCACCTCGTGTTTATTTCAGTCCATCAGTTTAAGGTCTGGACTTTGACTGGGCCATTGCCACATGTTGATTATTTTCTTTTTCAGCCATCCTGGTGTAGATTTCCTGCTGTATTTGGAGTCACTGTCTTATGTGACAGTAAGCTTTAGCTGTCGGACAGATGGCCTCACATCTGACTCTAGAATACTTTGGTATAAAGAGGAGTTCAGTGACCACAAGGTGCTCAGGTCCTGTGGCTGTAAAATAAACCCAAATCATCACCCCTCCACCTCCGTGCTTGACAGTTGGAATGACGTGATTGTGCTGATATGCTGTGTTTAGTTCTCACCAAGCATGGGACTGTGCATATAGCCAAAGGACATTGTCCTAGAAATCTTGTGGTTGTGCAAACCAAAGCTGTGTTGTTATGTTTGTTTGGGGTTTTTTTTGTTTATTTGTTTTTAGAAAGAAGAGGGCAACCTTGCTAGCCTGGCAACCTTTTCAAAAATGCCATATTTCTTCCATCTTTTCTAACCACACTGTCATGAACAGTAACATTTACCATGCTAACTGAAGCCTGGAGAGTCTGAGATGTAGCTCCTAGGTTTTTTTGCAGTTTCTCTGCATAGTCTGACCTTGGGTTGAATTTACTGGCATGTCCATTCATGGGAAGATTCACAACTATCCTGAATATTTTCCACTCTAAAATATTCCACAGTGTAATATTTCAGGTCATGTTGTTCATTTGAAGTTGTAATTTACTATTTTAATTACTAATTAACTAACTAATTAATGATATCTAAAAACTTGGATTTCAAGGTTTTTGGCACAAAATTATAACCCTAACCTCCTTCACATCCCTTCCTCAGCCTTTTTGGTGAATCAGTATTTGGTGATCCTTGGAACTCAGCATTTGGGAAGAAAGAAGAAATTAACCATTTGGCTTTCGGTGCTTAAATTACATCTGTAGTGTCACACAGTACTGTGCTTTTCAGAGATCCCAGTTGTTTATTCTGAACCCATGTCCATGTACTTATTTGGTTGAATCAACCCAAGCATTTTAAACAAACCAAAATCATATATAATGCTGCAGAAGTATTCTAAAATCACGATTTCATGTAGATGTACAATCATTATTAAAATGAGTAATCTACAATCTTTCATAAAGATTCTTGTTTTTACTATTTTATCAGCCTACTCCTCACAACACTTTCAAGAACCTTGAAGAGGTTTGGAAAAACAACGGCACACTTGTTAGCCCTGATACTGCACAAATCCAGATGGTCTTTGTTAAACGTAAGCGCCTTTAGCCATGTTTAAACATGCATGCAGCATGTCAGGGATGATCTGTATTTTCCACAAAGGTCAACCAGGAAACATATGGAAGGTGTTATTCTTCTTAAATGTAAACTATGTCTAAATCTCCACCTCCAATGACACCTCCAATGAATGTTACATGGTGTGGCAGTGAGGGGAAGCAGCTCCCATTACACGAGAAAATGTTTTAGAGATAGCTTTTTAAAATTTGTATGGCAGGCAGAAAATCTATCCATATCTGGGATTTTTTGGGGAGAAAGTACAATTTTACACACTTTTAAACATCTTTTAATATTTTTCCTTTTTCTCTGTAAGCAGATACACGATAACATGGGCTGTAATATTATTCCCATTAACAAAAACAAATAGGTCTTTTTCTTAATCACTTTTCATTCTCCTTTTCTTTTCCTCCCTCTCCATTTTAACCCTCGTGTTAAGATCATCCAATAAGAATTTAAATTCAAATGAAAGTACAACCCAAATCCACTGGAGTGTTTACAAAATACATAGTAGATTAGACTGTGACCGTGAATACATCGACCAAGAAACTGTTTCAGCATTTCCTAATTGACCAGCACCCCGTGTGCCCCGAGGGCTGTTATTGACCAAGGCCAAGGACTCGGTGCTCTCTGCAGCCACTTATCCACAGCAGTTTGCAACCAATGAGTGCCACTGTGTGCTGGTGCTGATAAACTCCGCTAATCCACTCTGGGACCCAGATGCAGTTCAAGCTTTTCTTAGTGCTCAGACCCAGCATGCTCTGCCACTTTGTCCATGTTTCCTTTTACAGCGCAGATTTGGAAGCTTTGGAAGCACCAGGCAGGGATTTGTGATAATGTTCGCTTTTTCGTTTTATGAACGCTGTTTTCTGTAACAGTTGCACTTTTTGTCCCTGACACAACACTTACCTTAAATAACAGCAATGAAGGCTCATTAGTGAGTGACGTTCACATATGCTTGCACATACTGGTGTGTCATGCAATATCTGTGCCTCCAAAAAAGGAAATGCAGGCATGTGGAATAGATGAGTCAAGATATAACTGAGGAAAGACGTTTATTTTTGGCACCATAATAGACTTAATGGACATAAAGGGGAAAGGGGGAACTGGATGTATCCATTTATTGAATGTACATGTTTATAACTACATGTTATTGGCCTTTATCAGCTACAGCTTGTAGACTTTATGAAGGTATTCAGAAGACTGCCTCCTTGCAGGCATTGAACAAAGATCCCTATTAGAGTGCGACACGTTTCTTTTTTAAATGAGATTATTTTCACCAAGTTCTGCTCCCTGTCCTTCAATTAATCTCGCACAGGCAACACCCGGATATTTTAAAACAACAACCCAAAATGAGCTTTTTGCAGTTCACACAGGTTCTCAGTTTATGCAGGGTAACACGTGTTGGAAATGGTGACATCCCTGGGTTTCACCATCACTGAGTAGTTTGACTGTTGGATAAAATCATCAGTCACTGGGTTTATTGCGCACATTTGGGAACAAGGTTGAAAAATGAGAATTTTAGTTAAGGAAATACCACATCGTGTTTGTTGCAATTCATATATTATGCATTATATTTGACCTGTTGGCTGATTACACTATACACACTTATAGTTTTCAAAGGATATCCAGGACACAGACATTGCATTACAGAAACATTTTAGCTGTGATTGACAAAGTCCCTAACGCCACAGGGTCGCAGGTCGAGGATACCCAAAGTGCCATCAGAGCTTCTTAAAGCTGCACCTCATTTCACAAATACAGGAATCTACACCCTCAGCCGTGTTTAAGTGGATACTAAGAGGGTGTAAGTTGCAGTGGCGTGCAATGAAAAGACACTTGACTATGCAAAAGATGTCTTTGCTACGTTATGTGTTTCACAACAGATGCCACCCTTGAAAAAGAAAACCCAGACCTTCATCCAGACCTCATTATAAAAGTCAACCAGCAGGAAATGAGGCAGCCTAAGGATATTGTGAATCCTGATCAATCAGACTGACAGTGATTTGGACCAATGGAAATGGAAGTGTCTGCACATGTCAGAGGCAGTGTGCTTAACATCCCATTTTCTCTTAGCTTATATGTAATGTAATTAAATGTCCCCAGATAAATATATGACAAATGGTTAGAAGGAAAGCCAAAATGTAATAAGACAAACATAATTAGCCGGTTTTTATGCTTCCTGGAGACTGAGAGGACACAATAGATGACTGCATAATGGAAATCATTGCCTGATGCCATCCTCTTACAGCTATGCTGCCATTTACAGGAAAGCCTGTGAAACAAAATTACATGGAAATTAAATGATACTATAAATAGTATATTAAAGTAAGTGTATATACATTTATACAAATATTGTCTTTGTATTAAATCTGTTTTACATTACTGTTATTACCATTCTTATTATTACTATTACGCAAAGTTCACATTTGCACACACAAACATTTTTCAGAATAATGTCATGTGAAACATTCTGGACAACTTGCAGAACTTTTTTCTAACGTGCTGTTGACTGTTTAACTGCAGTATCTTTAAGAGCTTGGGCATCTTCCACAGTGTAGCTCACGATAATTAAATTCAAGGGAGATAATGCACTGTCGACTCCTTGCTCTCGCAATATTCCTGTGGTTCGTTTTATTGATTTGTGTGGCTTAGGCGAGACGTGTTGTTCCAGCAGAGGGGTGTACACTGCTGGAGAGAAACCAGAAGACACTTTGATCACCTCCACAAGACTGGGAGGTGTTAAGTAAACGGGGTGTCAGATGTTACCGATAACAAATTTTAAAGCAACTTGTTTTTTATGTCACTGAATCCTTAAGCCTGCTGATCTACCTCAGGATCAACAGAAGGGAAGGTGCTCAATGAATTTTTTTTCTTACATTTTTGTTTAGTCCAGCATTATTTAAAAGTCTGACCCATTTAAATAAATATATCCATGAATTTGAGATTAGATTTGAAAAAAGAACTTTTACAAGGAAAGAGACTTGCTGCCCACCTTACAATCTGCTTTTAGAAAAAATAAATGAACTTTGAAACAAAAAACATTACATCTACATTGTGAATAATTTCTTGCAAAGACTATGCAGGCCCACAGCTCTGTACCTGCACATTCTTTGCATATTCATTTTCTTTCTGCCACTACTGCCGGAAGCAAGATGCGTGCATGGGCCAATGAAAATTACAAATATTGCAGCACTGTAACAATATAATGCAATCCAATAAAAAAATGTGTACCATGTAATATGACCTAAAAACAATATATTATATGATAATTGCCAAACCCAGACACATGGGAGTGTCATATGCCAGTGCACTCCTACTGCCTGTCCCAAGCCCAGATAAATGAAGATGCTAAAATTGTAACTGAGAGTGACCAAGAGGAACATGATTAGATATGAGTATATATCAGAGGGACAGCTCAGGTTGAAGGGTTTGAAGATAAAGTTAGTGAGGAAAGGATGGGATGATTGGGACATGTGTAGGAGAATGAGTGGTTATATTGGACAAATGTTGAATATGACATGAGGACAAGAGAGAGACCACAGTGTAGTGGACAAAGTGAAGAACGAAGGGTTGGTGTGACAGGGGAAGATGCTGGGGATAGGTGAGACAGAGGCAGATGTTCCATTGTGGTGACCCCTCATGGGACTAGCTCAGTAACCACATGTTTTTGATTTTACTTAGACTCATCTCATCTTAGACTCCTGCCATGAACCAATAACATGAGCTATGAGTCAATATCATTGCATGTAAAAGTGCATTCTGTAAAAGGCCAAAAATTAGGAATCTGTTTTTCCCCCTCTGGAAATAAATGCATTATAAAAGAAAATTCTTTGTAGAGCACTGGTTCCTTTCATATTCCTATTTTTGTGCTTTTTCCAATCAAAAAGTTCACTGTCTTCTTCATTGAAAGAAAAAAAACATAGCTGATTTAAAGTTGGCCTCTTCAAGCTGCATCACTCTTTCGACTCTATTTTTCACTTTGTCCTTGAAAGCCCCATTCTAACTAGTTGCACGTGCACATTTGCCTTACATGCTGGAAGAAGACAAAAAAGAAGAGGGCAAAGACCCCAATTAGGACACGTTTTGTGCAAAGACTGTGTTAATGTGGCTGACAATTCTGCCTTTCAGTGCACGGTAACCAAACGCATCATGGCTTGAACACAGCCTCTTCTTCCTCTCAAACTGCTGCATCATCACTGAGTCATATCCAGGCACCAGGCTTTTGGCACAGTAGTGTAAATGTAAAGAAGTAAATACATAACCGAAAACAAGAAAGGTGCTAAAATGTGAATAGAAGGAAGAAAATTAGCTATTAACTATTCAGACAGTGAATCCAAATAAAGCACAAATGAACTCAATACAACAGTTTTGCTGTTCCCTAAATATGTTCCAAGTTATGAACTAGTTTTGCTAAAGGTCTCCTTCACAGTGAAAGTCCTTCTATTTTACTGAATATCTTGTTTGGAGTCGTTGTGCACACTATGTGTCCCACCCACTGGCAGCTTTAGTGCACGCTGCTATTGTCTGACCTCTTGACGAGGTCATTTGTTGTCTAATGTAACAGTGTCAGTAGCACAGGTCCTTGGCCACTTGCTTTTCTGTGGCTTTTGAAGTAAGTGGGAGAAATCCGAGTAACATGGGAAGTAACTCTGAGAAGAGCAACCTTTAAGTGGCGGTTCTGTCAATTCTCAAACTGTTCAGCAGCAGCAAGTTCAGTGTTCACATGTCAAGTAGATTATTTTCACCACATTTTTCTTTCTCGGTTTTTCTGCTGCACTTTAGTCCCGATTTTTTTTCACCCTTTTAAGCATCTTTTTTTTCTGTTCAATATTTTCCTCGCAAATATCCATGAAGTTAAGAATATTGTTGGAAAAGTTATAAGAGACCTTCGGGCAAAGATTTACTCAATATAGCATGTAAAGAACTTACTCTGTTATGCCATACAAGTCACAGCTGGAGAGTCACTTGCTGAGGTTGTCTGATTAAGGCTCGACACACTGATCATTTTTTAAGATTGTGTGATTTTACATCATTTCCATAGTGCTATAGTGCATGAATAGAATAGCAGTAGTAGAGGACCCTTACTGTGAGAGACAGTATAATATAGATGTCTTTGATTTACTCTGTAAAAAATAAAATAATTCTTAATCCATGATTGAAAGGTTTATCAGCAGGAGATGAAGAGTGAACTGTTTCCACTGGTTCTCAGCCTTTCTGGCTTTTGACCCCTTAATGCAATATCTGTTTTTGGCCGTTTGTCACAGGTTCTGGGTTTGGTGTGGACATAACTCATGTATGGGTTTCCCTCTTAGAAGGATCTTTGAGGCCAGAAGAGTTTGGAGTTTTATTTGTTATCAAAATTTATTGTTATTGTGTAACTGCAATTGTATTGTATTGTATTGTAAACATTGCAATGACAAAGTATTTGACCCATCCTGATTTCTTATTTTTACATATATTTGTCACACTTACAAGGTTAATATTCGACAAACCGAGTAAAAACAGAATGCAGTTTTTAAATGGTGATTTATTAAGGGGGGAAAAAAAGCTATCCAAACCTACCTGGCCCTGTCTGAAAAAGTAATTCTATCCTAAACCTGATAACTGGCTGTTCCACCCCTGGTAGCATGAACTGCAATCAAGCATTTGCGATAACTGGCAATGAGTTTTTCACAGCGCTGTGGAAGAATTTTGGCCCACTCTTCTTTGCAGAATTGTTTTAATTCAGCCACACTGGAGGGTTTTTCGAGTATGAACAGCCTGTTTAAGGTCATGCCAAAGCATCTCACTCTAATTTAAGTCTAGACTAGTTCGCACCAAAACCTTAATTTTTGTTTGTTTGTTTTCTTGGATCCATTTAGAGGTGAACTTCTTGGTCAGACATTTTCCTTCAGGATTTTCAGGTAGAAAACAGAATTCATGGTTCCATCAATTACAGCAAGTCCTCCAGATCCTGAAGCAGCAAAGCAGCCCCAGATCATCACACTACCACCATCACGTTTGGCTGGTGGTATGTTCTTTTTATGAAATGCTAGTTTTATACCAGACTCAAACCTTCAACAAAGTTTTTTGCTGATCACCAAAGTTTTGGTGATCATCAAGATGTGTTTTGCAAATGTAAGACAAACCTTTGTGTTCTTTTTGGTCAGCAGTGGGTTTTTCCTTGGAACTCTCCCATAAGTGCCATTTTTGCCCAGTCTCTTTTGTACCATTCAATCATGAACTCTTAACCTTAACTGAGGCAAGTGAGGCCTGCAGTTCTTTAGATGTTCTTCTGGGTTCTTTTGTGACTTCCTGGATGAGTCTCCACTGTTCCACGTTTTCTCCGTTTGTGGCTCTCACTGTGGTTCACTGGAGTCTCAAGCCTTAGAAATGGCTCTGTAACCCTTTCCAGACTGACAGATTAAGTGACTTGTTTCTCAGATGTTCATGAGTTTCTTTACATCGTGGCATGATGTGTTATTTTTTTTAGATCTTTTAGCCTACTTAACTTCTGTTCTGGGTTCTGTTTAAGTGATTTCTTGATTCAGCAGGTCTGACAGGCCTGGGTATAACTTTTTCCTCATTTTCATCATTTAAAAACTGCATTTTTTAAATTTACTTTGGTTATATTTGTCTAATTTAGATTTAGATTTTTTTTTCATCTGAAACAAGTGTGACAAATACTTTTTCACAGCACTGTACCTCTTGAAACCCAGAATTTATTTCCACGGGTATAAAAAAGCAGTAATTTCAAGAATTCCTTTGAAATTATTTGCCGTGCGTTCAAAGGAGAAAGAAGACAATCGTTTGCCGCTGCATTGTCTGTCCCTTCGGCATCTCCGGTGGATAACGGAAGAAGGTCAGCATGAGCATGGTGAGAATCAAGACCCCAGCTGTGTTCCCATCCAAGCAGGAACTCTTAATCAATACCAAGCAGCCAAAAAAAGGCATGCTGAGAATAGCGAGGGTCAGGGTCACAAATATCTAGCCAGTCTTGTGTGCCAAATTGAACACTGGGATTCCAGGGGTGCAGAGGGTGTTTGGGCGCTGACCTATGTGAGTGATGATGAAGAATAGAAAGAATTTATTTTATTTCTGCCCTTTATCTCCCCTGCTATGATTTGGTTTGACTTTTTAGCAGAAAGAAGTTATCAAAGTTTTTATCTTTTACCATCTCCTGATGCAACTACAGTCACACGCAGACACAAAGGTAATAAAAAAAAAAATGAAATAAAATAAAATTACACTCAATTCAAAGCTTCCTTCATCCTTTCTTGATGCTGCTTTCTTTCTAAGCACACTAAGCTACTGCCTGCCATTGGCATTCAGATCACACCTGTGCCAAATGCACTCGAGATAGCTCTCTGAAGGAATCGGGCTGTCTGTCCTTCAGGCTCTCGTCAAAGTCTGCTTTAATAATGGGATTTCCACACATTACATACAAATTCGCTGGCCTCTAATGTGGGAGAATAATATTTCCAGGAAAGGGTGCACTTCAGACCCAAATTGAATTTAAAACATTTCATTGGCTTTAAAAAGGAGCTCTGGCACATGTAATGCCCAGGAAATAATACTTTGCTCCACTGAGCAGCCAAACACCGGGCAGAGGATTAAATGATGGGTGCTGCTCTGGATTTGCCACACACTGGGGCAGTCTTAGTACAGTTCAGACGTTAACACTGATTTCAGCAGATCTGCTTACTGTAAATGGGTTGTAGTTGAACCCTTATAGTGCTAATATCCAGAAACACGCTGGGTCTGGAATTTCTTTTGTTTTGACTGCTTGCTCCTCATTTCCTTCGTGTGTTCTCTTCTCTCGCTTTCACACAAATATGCACACAGCTACACAGACTCTCACACAGTCATTGCTGACATGTTATTAGATTAAATTTGACAGTGGCTGATTTTGCTTAGTGATCACATTAACACGTGGACATTACCTGTCCACAAAGCTCTGTCTGAAGCATCAAATGTGTCGCATTTTAATGAGACGCCCTCGTCTCTCTATTTGAAAGGAAGCTACTTCCAGGATTGATGACTGTGAAATGAATCAGCATGCATGTTGCTTAATCCAAATCATAAAGCCTTTGCCTGTTGTCCTGAAAAAATATTCAGGAGAAATTTCTTGAAGCAGTTTTTTATTTTTGCTCCATTGTTTTATGATTATGGACAGTGTCACTCGCTCACTCATTACTTGTGAATTCCAGCACAGTTTTACTGCAGGATTAAACATGTTTTAGCCAGTATAGTCAGTCCCGGTTAACTAAACCCAGGCTTGAATAATCTGGAAATGTGTACATAACTAGCCTGGAAGAGGCAGTTGTTGAAAAGATACAATGTAACAACACTTCTGATATAAGTTTAACTTAGCTATCTTTTCTTATGAATAAGGCTCAGATAACATATACATTATAAGACAGTAGCTGTATGTTAGATCAAATCAGTGTACTACTTTAAGGTGATGGAATCACAGCTCAGCTTGCATAAAGCCTTCGTGACTAATGTGTGATTTCTTCTGAAATAAAAAATGAAGCATTTTATGTTTCATGTAGTTGTTTGTTCCTTTTGATTTAACAGCTGCCTTTTACTTGGTGCTAATATGTCTTGGGCTCTTGATACAAAGTTTATATAGTCACAGAAATCTGAGATGGAGGACCAAATGTAAAACATTGGGGTTGGCATCAATATTTTTTATCATTCAACATGTCAATATTCACCTTGCTCCAGGATATGTCTGGAAGTATATTCATATTTATAATACTGACTAAATCATCACTTATTGGCACTGAAAGTCAGAAACTTAGTATCAACAAGAAGTTGGAGATCAAGAATCTGGAGAAAGATCTAAGTATAAATTATAACATAACATATATAATATATGGGACAGTCATGGTTTGCCCTTTATGTAACGCCTTTTATCCTCACAGTTTGAACAAAATGAAATGAAAGAAAAGCACAGAAACCTTTATAAATGTTTCAGACTTGTTTTAAAATCAGTCGGATTTCCAAACAAGTTTGACATATTTTTTTAAATTCTAAATTCTATTTGTTTGTCTATTTTTTTTAACTGTCTGTCTTCTTCAACAGAGTAGTTATATAAATTTAAAAAATTTAATAAAATTTAATAAAATGATTGTGAGGAATCGGGACTACAATACCATCCTACAAGCATAGCAACCAGAAATGTCAGCACTACACATATTTTCCTTTTTAGTATTTTGTTGTGGTTTCAGAATAAGTCAGAGCAAAAGAAAAACAATTCATCATGCTCTTCCATTTGACATTTCATGGCTCAGCCATGCCAAAACAAAGCGAGTACTGGTGGCGCAAGATATCCTTGTCATGGCACACAGCTTGACAGTGATGACAATGGCCTGAGTCACACCCATGGCACTGATTGGTTAGTCATTACCCCCTCACAAGGCAGTAATTGGATCGATTGCTTATTCAACAGAGAAACTGCTGTTTCATTCAGAATGCCAGATGAATCAGTCAACGTGGTGGGTTGGACAGATTCAAATTCAGACGAGGACCATCCTGGTTTCTAGATTGGAAGCAGAGAAGAGTAGAGTGATGTAAGATCATAGACTATGTGTGCTTTAAGTCATTCTGAGTACTCTGGTAGCATATTTTAGAAACAGTTTAGAACATTTTGAGGTAGATAAAACAGGAAACTATTGCAACATTTAATGGCACTTAGAGTAGAAGCCTTACTGTGAGAAAGTGCATTCATCACCACTGACACTGGACTGAAATTGAAAAAAAGCATGATAAATTCTCTATCTGTTTATTTATTGTTAAAAACAGTTTTGTTGTAAACAAATGAAAACCCAGTGGCTAGATTGAAGCTGGTCACTTATGGACATCCCCAGCTAGTAGCCATCTATCGCACTTTCTACCAGGTCATATGTTAATCATGGGTGTTTTTCAAAGTCATTGGTAGTCACTTCCATCACTCACCTGGAAGTTGAGAAAACTTTAAGACTGGGTCCCTCCCACTTTCCGTCCCTCATGGTTATTTCACCCGTAGTCACTTAAAGTCATTGGAAGTGATTAACTTTATATGGTTTCTGGTCACCGGATCGCTGAAAATCATTTGCAGTGTGTACACAGCTTTAGTTCTACCACCATATCCAGAATCATTTTTGTTCATCTTTAATAATTTTAGGTCTAATTCCGATTATAAGTTAAAAATATATATATAATTCTTTACACGTGATCCGACTTCCTTGTTTTTTCCTTTCTTGATAGTCTGACAATAGGTTTGCCACATCGGTCCGAACTCGACTATATGAACAACTTTGGATTAGGTTTCCATTAAAAAACAGGCACATTCATGGATAAATCCATCCATCCATCCATCCATCCATCTTCTTCCGCTTATCCGGGGCCAGGTCGCGGGGGCGGCAGCCTAAGCAGAGAAGCCCAGACCTCCCTATCCCCAGCCACCTCCCCCAGCTTGTCCAGGGGATAAATCCTAACTATTCTTTTTCTCATCCCAAGATAAACTTTTTGGCTTTTGGTGAAATGTCTCAAAAAAATATGGTAGATGTAGACTTTTCATCTGGCACCATCATCAGGTCAGAATTTTGATTCATCCAGTAGTTGGATTTATGTTTGAACACCTACAAAACTAAAACAGCTGAGCTTTCTGGGTCCTGTGAGTTCCTTTTTTTCTATCCAGGATCAAAGAAGAATATTTTAATGTGACTTGAAACAGTTGTTTGCTTTGTTCAGGACTTTTGTATTGGGTATTGGTAAAATCACAACCTGCATTGGCTGCCTTGACATCTAATCTCATTCTGCATGGCCTGACACCACGTAGAAGCAGTGTATGGTATGAAACAGTTTCCATCTGTCTCTGCCACTCTTTCTCCCAAGGTTAACTGCCTTTCTTTGGCCTTGTGTAAAACCAACCTTGAACACTGGACCCGTTTTATGGTATATATAATTACTAAGTCAAAGCAGTGAAGCTACACAGTTAATTTAACTCATGATTTAGTGTAAAAGTGTAAAGACACATGGTGTGCCTCAAGAGGTGAACCACATTGTAGAAACCTGACAGATCAGCCTTGTCACGGTTAGTCTTTTCCATGTGAAGGTTTTTAAGATTATATGGGATGTACCAAAGTGTAATATCACATCGGTCAATATCTCATCAAAGCTGACAAAGACGTGTAGCTGACAGGGTGCTCTCTCTTGAACTTTGATTTGATTCGTACAGACTAGATATTTTTCTGTAGCTGTCAAAGCAAAGCAATGAAAATAAGTGTCAAAAGAAGGTTTGTGCAAATATATGGTTTCTAAATCAAAGACTACGTTTCCTATTGTTCTTGGTCTCATTGTTTCTGTTTCTCCTTATGCGTCTCCCCAATGACAGTTGCACAATGCAAACGGCGTGGTCTGTCCGCGTATGCTGTCCTGGGGCAAGGGCTCAGTTCAGTTCAGGACAGTGCTGCCTTGTTCCTCTCACATTACTGTGCTTAGTTACAAAACAAGCTGATGGCATGGCTTTAGTCAGGGTCAAACACTGTTGTCCATCTCTATATATCAAATTCCATGTTGGCAGCAGAGAACTACGATTTAGCTCTCATAATAGCTCTGTGCTGGTGGGGGATGCATGTACAGTACAAGGCACTTTTCCAAAAATGCTTAACAGTCAGTGACCGTCAGTTTATGGCTCTGAATTTGTGCCATCTTGTGTTTTTTCTGGGTTCCTGCCCCACTTCCATTATCAGAAGCACAGCTATGGCATGACAAATAAGTTCACATATGACAGATAATGAAAATGAAAGAGTAAATCAATGTATCAGTGTCAGGCTGTAGTTATTGCTTTTGGATAGAAATGCTTGTTGGTATAGTAAGAGTTAATGAGCAATGTTTTGATAACTGTCAGAGCTTTCTGTTTACATTCCCCATACTGGCAGATTATAACCAGTAATGGGTCCTCCTGGACAATCCCTGAGACACACCCCTCTATTAGAGCAATTATTGTGCCCTGGTGTACTGAAAGGCTTTGCTTTTTGGTAGTTCTGAATCAATTCTGATTTGTTATATTGGTCACTTTACAAATTGTTCTGTATTCTAAAAGTATAAGAGCTTTCATACTGAGTTTCTTGGTCATATGATGCAATACTGTTACCTCAAGCAAAGCGAAGTATAATGACTTTATATATTTCCATATTTGAAAACACTGCTCCATTCTACTAAAATAGGTAGAGTAGAAAAATGAACTCACAACTGTTCAAAGTGAGCACAGATAGGAAATTTAATGAACCCAGTTGTTAGAAACCAGTCAATATAAATGCACCACTGCAAAACAAGCAGTGTTTGCAAATGACTCCATCTCAGTTTATGTTTAGATATTTGGCTGACTGTTGTTAACATTGCCAAGGTTATTCTGCTTTGCTCCAATGTCATTTCTGTTTAAAAAATATTTTTTCATTGCTATGAGCCCTGAGTTGGAGCCTCAGAAAATGTTCCAATTATGCAAAGAGGACACAAGCTTATTAGTTTTGAAGGGTATGAACTGGGTTTGTTTTGTATAATGTCAAATGCTCAGACAGTGTTGTTTTAAGAGGACCAGAAGCTTGTCGACAATCAGTTTTACTTTAAAAACAAAAATGAGCGATGAAAAAATCTTATCATTATAGTTTCTACCTACCCAGTCCATATATTTTTATGAGTTCATGTTTGGTTTTGGTTTTGAGAATAATTTATGTTTGAGTCTATTTCTTTTCTAATATTTCTTAATCTATTTCGTTTTCTATTTGTTTAATCATTGGTTTAGTTTAATTCCTTGTATATATGTCCTTTTTCTGTGGCCCTTTATGGTTTTTTCTTTGTTGTATTGCTATTTGCTATTATTATTGTTATTATTTTTATTATTATGCTTTTAGTTAATTCCCTATTTGTGTTCCTTTCTGTTCCAGTCTTGTCTGCATTTATCCTTTGCCTTTCTTTGTTCCCCCGAGTCAAGCAAATTTCATCCCACTGTTCAGCAATGTCTCACTTCCTGTTTTATTTTGGTGGCTGTTGCATTCTGTGCCAAGTGTTGAGTTCCACTCCCTTGTCATGTACGAAAAAGGCGCAAAAATAGAGGAAGACAGAGAAATGGGAGGAGCCATACTGAAGGAGGGAAACACAAAACTCCCACACATGCACACACACTAACAGAAAGAGAGAAAACAACAAAGAGAAACAATAGGAAAAAAGCAGGCCAGCATGAGGTACTCTGGGACATCCCCCCATCTGTGTTGCCCCCTATGTTACCTCTCTTCTTGTTATTTTGTGTATGCATTGCCTGAGTTTCCCTTTGTCCTTTGTTGTGTTGTCTGCAATGCTGTGTGTCTCCTTACTGTGGGTTCACTGAGATTTCTGGTATTTGGATTCCCTGACTCTGTTCTGTAAATGTCTGGAGATTTTCTGGACTTTACATCTTTTAACTAACAGCTTAAAAAGCTGATTTTTGAGTCTAACTGCTGCATTAGTTAGACAGCAAAATATAACATTTACATTTTGTATCCAAATATCATACTTTCTATTCCCTACCATTCTAGTCCATATTTTAAAGCCTTAGTTACTTATTAATTCACAGATAAATTGTATTGTTATAGGCTAAGCTACCCAGCAATACATAATTAAAATCAACTGCAGCTGCAACATTAGTGGAACCATAATTATGATCATGTATTTGAACAAATGTCATTCTACATAATGAGTATGTGTACTTTATTGTACCTTAAATACACCGAACAGACATAACATTATGATCACTGAAAGGTAAAGTTAATAACACTGATTATCATCATGGTTAGGGGGTGGGATATATTAGGGAGCAAGTGAAAATGTTGTCCTCCAAGTCGTATTAGAAGCAGGAAATATGAGTAGTTGTTAGTATTTAAGCGAATTTGCCAAGGGCCATATTTTAATGGCTGGAAGACTGAGTCAGCGCGTATTCAAAACTGCAGCTCTTGTGGTCAGTATCTATCTAAAAGTGGTCCTATGAACGGACAGTAGTGAACCAGGGACAGGGTCATGAGTGTTCAAGCCTCACTGATGCACATGGGGAAAAAAAGGCCGGTCTGTGTGGCCTGACAGAACACACGAGCTATAGCTCGAACTGCCAAAAAAGTTCATGCTGGTTCGGATAGAAAGGTGTCCGAATACACAGGTCATTGCAGTTTGCTGTGTATGGGGATGCATATCTGCAGGCCAGTCAGGATGCCCATGCTGACCCCTGTCCACTGCCCAAAGCACCAACAGTGGCCAAGTGTGCATCAGAACTGGACCACAGGGCAAAGGAAGAAGCTGGACTGATGAATGATGTTTTCTTTTACATCATGTGGATGGCCGAGTGCATGTGTGTTGCTTACCTCGGGAACAGTGGGCACCAGGATGCACTATGGGAAGAAGGCAAGCTGGCGGAGACAGTATCACAGTTTGGGCAATGTTCTACTGGAAAACTTGGAGTCCATGCCTTGAAAGGCCAGGGCTCTTTTGGCAGCAAAAGAGGGACCAATATGATATCATAATGTAACAACAGTCTACAGACATACATTTTAGGTTAATTAGTGACTCTAAATTGGCTGTAGGTTTGAATGTGAGCATAAATGGTTGCCTATCTCTGTGTCAGTCCTATTACAGACTGGTAGCCTGTCCTGGGTATACCACGCCTCTCACTGCATGACAGCTGGGATAAGCTCCAGTCCCTCTATGATCCTGAATTTGATGAGCAGAAGAAAATGGACAGATTAATTTTAAAAAAGGCAGAAGAAATGAACTGGTAAAAATTATTATTTGAGATATTTTTACTGTGCCTAAGTAAAAACTAGAACCATAACTCTCACAGCCATAACAAAAGCATCCATCTACAGGCATATTGCCTTTAAATATGGCTGACAGTGGCTCACAGATCACATGAAATAAGGTTTGCTTCTCAGTTAAATTTTTTTTTGTTGTTGTTTATTTGACAGTCTTTCAAAGAAGACCTTCAGGTAGCACTCTGTGGAGCTCCTTAATTTACTTTCATCTTAGTAAGTGAACCTGAGAAGACATTTGAGTCCCTTAAAGGGGACACCAATTCTTGATGGTTTATTGTTTGCTACAAAATCTTTTTTTTCATTATTATTTCACATTTGACATCTATTAAGTCTGTAGGGTTTAACGTCACCCTTGCAGCTCTGTATTTTCTCAGCTTCTGTCTCTTCACTTTTCTGTGTACATCATAATATATAAATTTGTGAATCTTTTTCATAAAGCATAATCTAAATATCTCAGGCAAAGTAAAGAACTGAATCATATCAAAATACACAAAGTGCGACACTTGTCTAAAGTGAGTTAAATAATTGCTGCTCTTGTGTTAAATGTTTTAAATGTTTGCTACTATTATTCATAGTTGAAACAATAAAAAAAAATAGTTTAGTAAGTTATAGTAAGTTTATACAGAAATAGATGTTTGGTTTATGGCCACTTACGTACTTTCTTGCGTTTGCCCCATTGCTCTTTGAAAAATTTCAGTAAATCAATATCTAGATATAAATACACAGTATCACTTTTCAAAAATACAAGATTTTTATTAGCTCCTTCTGACGTACGTTGTCCTAAGGCTTTTCGACCAATCACATTTAAGCAGGCTTTGCTTGTATGCAGGTAAAAATATTTACATGGAGAGCTTTAGTCAAAATGCTGTTTCAGAACCTCTGGCTATTGTCTGATGAGTATTTTGCATTTCTTTTTTCTTTTTTTTCAATTTATCTGCATTAAAAACATTGACTGAAGTTTAAGATATTCACTGGTTACATCAGAAACATAAAAATATTGGTCGCTGTCCCCAGAGGCTAAGCCATCAGACTGGTCGATGTGTCCGTCTACAGTCTCACCACTGCTGGTGTGTCCTCCTTCAATGTCACAATGGTGTTGATTAGTGCAGAAGCACAAGTTCACAAAGAAAACTTTCCCTTTTTGGGTAGGCATGATTAGGCCACAATTTTTCAACTACTTGTTATGCTTTTTTATGTAATATATAGCCTGCACAAAAGCACACCCATGCCATAATGTTGTTTTAAATAGCTACTTTGCTATTGATAATTAATCATTCTACTAAATCACAGAAAAAAAATGTAAATGACAAAAAGCAACAACTGTTATTTGGAAGCAGATTAATTGCAATCTATTAAAGGCCTCCATGCTTGGATAGTGTGACAAATGGACCTATTAGGCACTAATTAGGCTTAGATTAAGTCAAAGGGAAGTTGTGACAGAGTGAAGGTTGCACTTCTACTGTGAGAAGAAACAAAGCGCATAAATAGTTATGTATGTATATGTACGTATATTTTCAGCCCTCAGTTCTTGTTTAAGACAGTTTTGTGTCCATCATAAATACAAATGTTTCCAAACATACCAGGGAGGTCACATGATAACACAAAGCACCACCACAATCACTGATATGTTTTTGTGCCTTGGTTGAACCTTGTTCATTTCACAAGTTGAATAACTAAGCAGACCTGTGAGGGTTGTACTATAGAGCAAGATTAATGGGTTAGTGGGCTACGTTGAGCTTGAAAGAGCAGTTTTTTGAGTTGTGAAAGTGACTCTTATTTATGTAAATCACTATGGTAACTTATGCTGAACACAAAACCTGGTCATTAGCAAAGTAATGATCAGAGTTTCAGTTTAAAATCATCTAAAGCATCGTGCTTTCTATAGATTATGCACAGGGCAAATCTGTTTTATATGTGCAAGTAGTTAAGCCAGCTACATGGTGAATGAAGCCTAGCTGTAAAGTCACAGCGGCACAAACTGCGCATGGCATTGATACTTGAATTTGCATGCATTCATTTAGTGATGCAGAAAATGTGAACCGATTTTATACTAGAAATGTGGTTTTTGCATGTAAATCTAGAAACTTTTAAATTTAGGGAACATAAACAGCCAAAAATAAAATACAATAGTTATTTACTTTACTTACTCTTTTAATTCATGGCTAACTCTTATTTAAAATGCAAATCCCCACATACCCTACATCCCTTTTTTGTTTACTCAAGGTAAAAAAGGAGTGCTGACAATTAAGATTATTTATTTATCATTAAGTTATTTAATGAAAGCAAAGAAGAGTTTTTCTGGAATATACAACTGATGTTTTTACTTCTAATTTAGTTTTACCCTGACAGGATGATTCTGAACACTTTTGAAGTGTGGAAAAATGATCTTTTCTATTACAGTACCTATGCCAAATGAGACTATTTAGAAATGTTTCTGCTGCTGAAGTGGTGCAGCTGTGCAGTGTGGTAAAGTGGCGCTGCCTTCAATGAGACTGCCTGCAGGAATTCATTATCTTGAAAGCTAGCGTGGCAAAGACCATGGGCAGGTGGTATGGGTAATTTCACATTTCTCCTGTGCCCTGTGAAGATGCCACTTTGTGTTACCTCTCTGCAGTGGAAGAGCACATTGGCAAGGTCTGTCCAACTGTCCGTACATCTGAAATGAGCCAGTGTTGATAGCCATCTGATTAGACGAGGAACTGAAGTCCACCGCAGTAATCAATCTTCACTTTTTAACTGTAACTCAGACCGCAACCTTGTTACACCAACCACTTTACTGTTGGCTCTCTGGTTTTATAAAGAATTAAGATCACAAACTTGCAAACATAGTAAGATGTGTTGTTGAAGGTATTACAATCACCTTTAATTTATAATCTCATGCTGCAGTTCCAACAGGAAGAATGAGGGCATCTGGAAAACATGTGGAGTGGTCCGAGCCATATTGATCTCATTTCTCAGCACTTGAACCATCTAACTGGGGTTACTGGATGTTAACCAGAAAGGAGGCTCATTTAACACTTTGTGCGTGTACTGATGTAAAAGAAACAGAAACTCAGAGCACTGGGTTGTGAAGAGTTACCCAGATGTAGAGCACTTAAAAAAAATCTTACATCTTAAATCTGCAGTAGACAGTTATCATTATCTGAATCTTTATTTTATCTTCAAATATAGATATATTTTAGAGTGCTTGGTTGGTAGTATGTATACATTATAAACTTTGGGTGAAAGCAGTGGAAGACTTTTGAGGCATTCACTGAGTTTCTGTATTGCTGTTTTCAGAGTTCTTACAGATCACATCTATATTTTTACTTTTTGGTATTATTATGTTATTTAGTGTAATTTTATTCCACCAAAACATGTAAAAATGTTGTAACATGGGAGGTTAAAGATTGAAGTTATTATTATTTTTTAATGTCAGACAGACACCTGCTCAAACCTCTCATAACTAATTAGCTAACTGATAACATGACTGGGTAACAAAAAGAGCACCCAGAGAGTCTGAGTCATGAGGAAAAACAATAACATTTCCTAATGTAAAACTGGAAATAATTTGGGAAATTGATCACCCAGGATACATAATTATCATAATAAGATTGAAGGAATGTGAAATATCAATGTACACAAGGGCTAAGGCTAAAAAACAATACTTGATGGCAGTGATCTTCAGGCCCTGAGGCAGCATTCATTGAAAACAGACACAGTTCTGTAGAGAAGATCACGCCATTGGCTCAACACCACTTGTCAGTGAATACAGTTTGTTGCTATGTCCATGAAAGAGTTAAGACTTTATTATCCAAAGAAGGCTCATATAAAAGATCCTGGTGAAGGTGGACTGAGGCAATGTGGAAAACCCTTGCCTGTCATCTGGGAAATCAAAATTTGAATTTCTGTGTGGAAATCATGGATAGCACATGATCTCGGCTCAGCAGGACAATGATTATCTGCCATTTTATCAGCACACTGGTAAAACCCTAGCATTCAGGATAGCATGTGGATGCATTAGCACTTGTGGCTCTTGCTTTATTTGGCTGTCCATAAAATGGATTTCACAGCAGAGACATTGTAGTAGATTTCTCACAGTTTTCTTTAAATGGTAACCTGAACATCATGACAACCGTACTGTCTTATTAGATGACCTCAAGCCCCTCCCAATCTCATCCAAAGAAAATCTTTGTGGATTTGTTGCATTTCTCCTGTATTTATTTCTGATTGTACCCAGGTGTGGCATACAATGTGCTCTGAACACCAACCATCTGTGCCACTGAGGAGTCACCAATTTGCCCTTAATGGGGAATTTAATTTCATATAAATTGAATTATTTATATTGCCTCTCACACATACAACAATATGAAGGCTTTGCAGAGCACAGCAGTGTTTTACTGGTACCGAGATAAAGGTAAATGTTCTGTTGACTGCAGTTTTATTTGTGTTCTGCTTTTATATCCTGTACAAATCAGCAGATGCAAAAACAAGATCAATGAAATGAATGGTTGTAAAGCACTGACCTGCCAACAACAGACATGAGACAGCAAAGTAAGCTCACACAGACCAGTGTTAGAGTAAGCTAAACTACGAGCAGATTTTTCACAGTCAAATAAAAAATAAATGCATTTTAGTCATGAGACTGTGACTTGAAAATGATTTAAAACAAGAAAAGGATATTCACTGTATGTATATATATATATTTCTAGTGAAATTCAGACAGTTAAAATCTAACCTTAAGCAGTGAAATGGAAAATGGCAAGCTCAATTTCTCATTAGCAAGGTGTCCTTTCCGTACTTAATGGATATGTAAATAAGGAGCAGTGTGGAGGAAAAGCGTTAAAATAAAAATAAAATGATAATAATCAGAGGGAGCAACAGAAATTGTTCTCTCAGTACTGTGTCACTGTTTGTTATAGCGAAATACTGCAGGCTATAAATGAAAACTTTATAACATGCAATGATAGGTCACAGTCCCATCAGCTGTAGCCTATGGTAGGGTTTTTTTAAAGTTAGTTCACCTAAAATTTACTCTATGTATATTTTTTCTGCAGCTATGTATTATTTTTCTAGTGAATATGCACATACATTTGGGGATATAGATTCAAGAAAAAGACAGTGACTATTAACTTGTATACATAATTACCAAAAATGATTTTCAATGCTAGTAAAGCTTTTTTCAAATATTCTACCATCTTGAAATCAATATAAGCTGCTGATAAAGAGCCTCTTTCAAACCTGCATGCTTCTTTTCCTTTGATTAGTGGATCTGATTTGTGCAGCCTATGTATTCCTTCTTAAAACAAGGTCAGTTGTTCTTGACTGATCAATAAGGACCATCAATAGAAGAAATAGCAGCAGACCCCATAAGCCAAGCAATGATATGTTGACTAAAATTGATAATAATTGGTTTTTGAGGTCTGGTAAAGAATAAAATAAGCAAGGTGTTATGGGTATACTGTTGGGATCTGTACCATATAAAACCCTGAGACTTTAGGGGAAGCCCAGCATATTAAATATGGGAAAAGCATGAATAAATGCTGTGGAGGATTTATTGTAAATAACCTAATAGCAGGTAAGAAGTATCTAAATCAATATTTGTCCTGATAACCCCAAGTGGGTGTTAGGGGGTCAAAGAGTAAGTACTGGCCTGTGTGTTTGTGGATTTCCAGTAAACTTCAATGTTCCATTCTCCTCAATGAGCACAGCACCATCCAGGAATAGCAGTCCATTTTCCTTTGTATCCTCCCTGGTGAACTTGATGCTATGTCCACAGAGTTGATGTGTTTGTGGAAAGCCTCTACTTCTTGGGTTTTGATTTTGCCCCAGCATAGCCACTGGATCAGGTACATGGATGACACCTGGGTCAAAATGAAAACCTGAAAAGAAATCCTAATAACCCATGGTGCAATCATGGTGACAGAATAGGTCAGAACCAACTGCAAGGAGACAACCACAAACAGTATAAAAGATGGACGAAGCTTCCAGGTCTGAAAAGTGAAGCCGATATGAAACCCTTGAGCCTGCATTCTTTTTTATGGCTCCCAGGAGATGATACCTGTGCCTGGGTCTTCTGATCCTGTGGCAGTCAATGGAAAAACTGATTTTAAGTTTAAGCCCGCAGAGAAGATACATTACAATTGCATCTGTTGTCAGTTTAATTTTATTTCTATTATTTATGCAGTTTTGCATCTCAAACTAAAAATTAAGGGCTGACAGCGACCTTTATATCCTGTTTCCATGTATGAAAACAGAGGCAACAACTAATGCTTTGATGAATATTTTCTACTTCAAGCAAATCTGCAGTTAAATAACCAAAGTTGTTTGGCAGAGTACAGTTCAAATTTGTGATGTGTGTGCCGAGTAATATTCAAGGCAATTAAAAAGGCCATACTTTCCAGTCATATGGCTAAATGGCATTTCCCAATTGGTTTTATGACTGCAGTCAACACTGAGGACTAGCCATTATTCTGAATGCCACATTTGTCGGGCATGGAGGTTATAACAGCTCTGATCAAGTGGACTTCTCACTTAAACAGACTGCAGAATGCTGCTTGCACACATAAATCTTGCCATTAATCAATAACGGATTTATTTTGCATCTCAAACAAGGACAGAATGTCAGCGGACGCTCACTTGCCAAAAACTGCTCGTCACATTAAAACAACTGTGCTGTTGCGATCGCAAAGAACGCTTGGTTATGCTTACTTAATGAAACACTGTTAGTGAGAGCGAGAGAGAGCAAGAGGTCAAAGGGCAGAGTACATGCTTGGAAAGTTTCCCATCTACTTGAGGGTCATCTTATTGCCATTAACAAGGTAGACTGAAATGGCATTTTAAGGAAATAGATAGCGGTGAGTGTCTTTCTGAAACACCTTGCACCTTCTTTCAGGACTGGCACTGTCTCAGGGACAGGAGGGCATGTTGCCTGTTGTTGCATGTGCAGAGCAATGCCCGTCTTCCAATCTTTCAGGACTGCAAACTACTGAGAGGCTATCTCCTTTAAAGTAGGGGCATGATGGGCAGGCCTGTAAATGCCTGTGAATCACTCCATCATAAATCTCTGAACTTCACAGGAGCAAAAGAAGATGAGGCACTATCTCATGAGTGACATGTCAATTATCCCACCCTCCCACCTCCACCTGTTTTATATGTGGCCACTAGTCATAAACACTGCCGACCAGCTCCTATCTCAGACATCTTGAGTCTAGGACTAAATGCTTTTTCAGCAGCAGGCGGAGACATGATTGATGTACAGTCCACCCCTCCTCATCACCTGGGACAGGATCATTCTTCATGTGAATGATATAGCCAATCTGTTTGTAATATTCATCACTTTAGCGTTCAAGCTGGATATTCTGTTAAATTGGTAAACCTGGGAGTCACCTGCCACTTGATTTTCCTCGACTTACAGACGGCCGCGTTCAATTAAAGGTCATTTTTAAACATTTACAGTTTGTTTTAACACACATAGAGGCCAGACACCTCTAAAATGGCCGTGAAGGCAGCATCACGGTCGGTCAGCAAGGCACTGCAACACGCCACCCCATCAAAACTGCACCCGTCTAGAGGATGTTTTTAAAAAATTGCTGCCGTTTGCAGTTTGCTGTTGGTATGTGAGATGCTTAGCTGTCATTTTGTTTGCAATGCTGACAAGGGAAATGAAATTCACCAGGGGGAAATTTAGTGACTTAATACTTTACCCGCTCAGCCTTGCCAAACAAAACTTGTGGTGTTCATTCCTGGTGCAGTTTATGAACGGCACCACCAAACCTGTTTAAGAGAAGTGGAATTTGGCAACTATTTGTGATGTGTCACTTCCAACAAAGAGTTCTTGTTAGACATAAGAAAAAAGAATATTAGGGAGAGTAAATCTTCACTTTACGCCTGGTAAAAGAATTTCTAGTTAATATTAATGACCTCAGAGGCAGCTGTTTGATGTTATTGATTGACATTGTGTGATGTCCTGTGGCTGTGACATGACTTACTGCTAGGAGGAGGAGGTAGAAGAGGAAGTATAATTAATATGTTGATGATCGTATATTTTATCCATGGATGTACGTTACTGCTGAGACAGTAATCAATGGCTTAGGCAGAGGTGTCATATATTATAAGGCAATCAATATCCTGATTCAGTATCACTATCAGATGTAGATATTGTCAAGAGATGGATTCACAAGCATACACATCCCATTGGACTGCATATTTTCTCAATGTTTCTTTTTATTACATGATCCAGGAAATACCATTTCCTAACCTGTCATTCATTTAACGGATGCACAGCATCCAACCCAATATCCTAAACACCCAGGCATAGTCAGGCTATAGTCAGCATTAGTCACAGGCCCAGGTTGACAGAGAAAGAAGTCATCTGTATTCCCAAATGCTTTTACGAGAGTGAAATTTAATACCAAGACACTGGAGCACCTATAACCTTGTGACAGGGATACAAATATGTCGTAAAGTTTGATAAGAAGCTTTCTGAAGTCTGTCAAATGCAGTTGCAGGATATGGGAGCATCCTTACGCAGAGTAGAAAAGAGATAAATAATCCTATTAACTTTTAAGACATCCACTGTCTCCTTTCGGAGGGTTTGAATATTAATATATTATCCATTATGTTTGTATTTGTTGCTCTGTTTCAGCTGGATAGTAATAGTATATAAAAAAGAAAAAGAAAAAACTTTGGATACTTTGGAGAATTAGTTGGACAAGTAAGAGCTTTCTAGGTTGAAAAATAGGTGTCATGACCCGTTTTGCACACATCGCACACAGCACACAAACAACACGTCATATCAGTAATGCCAGGGTGACACGTACAGAAGATCGCTGCTTAGCCCCAAGGTCAGGCCTTAGCCTTGAGTCACCTCACCTGCCTCACCCGCCAAGTATCGACTTTAATTCTTCTGCCAAAAACCCTGATTGAAGACATAACTGTCACCGCAATTTATTCCAACCCACAATTCAGGAAAGTGCCAGGAATGGTTATGACCACAGATGATGCTGACCCAGTGTCTGTAATCTTGGGACTGTCCATACTGTGGCTTTAGAAAATATTGAATTTTTACTAAATTAAAGGAAAAACAGGATGTTCTGTATATGCAACTACATGAATTATTATGAGGAAATGTTTTCTTTCTGTTCTACAAGAAATGCACTGAGATAATGATGATGAAAATGGCATGTGGGAAGCTGAACAGGCAACCTTGCTTTTTCTTTCCTCGGTGTGCATGGTTACTTTTCAAAGAACATGGGGTCACCACTTAAGTCCTGTGACCTGCATGTCTGAGAACGTCTACGAAGACAAATGAACAACCTCGTAACCCTGACATCAGCCAGTCAACATTTGTTAGTGTCGTTGCTCCCACATTCACTGATTACATCACATCGTCTCTTCAGGGAGCCTCTGAACATCAGTCACTTACTTCAAGTGTCGTGGGTAGAAAAACGTCCCCTCCCTTGCATTTATCCCCATATCTATCTTATGAATTTACCAATATTATTTAGTCTCTTTTTTGTTGTTTCTGTTTGTTTTCTTGAAGTTTTTTCTTCCATGGTATTAAATTTGGCTTGTTATCAGAGGTTAAAGTGGGATGTGGCACATGGGGGAACCAGAACATGTAACAGTGCAGTGTGGGGAAAAAGATTTACTTAGAAAGAAGTCACATATTCATTTGTTACAAGCTACATGGCTGATGTCCAAAGCCTAGACACTATAAAGCAAGTGTAAAGGGTAGAATTCAGTGAGTTAAAAAAAAGGGGGACTGTGTATGAAAATGGACGTAAGTCCAAAGCAGTTAATGCAAAAGTTTTTGTTAAACCCCTCATTTTAAAGCTGAAAGTCTGAACTTCAGTCACATGTTGGCTGAAAATTTACTTTGGTCGTGTACAGAGGCAAACCTACAAAAACATGTATGCCCACATACATACAACAGTGCTTTCATTTTCAAGGTATAAGTTCCCTTCTTCCCTTATACATGCTTATTTTAAGGTTTGTTATATGAAATTAGGGTTCAAGCTCTTATGTCAGTGTTGGTGAACATTAGATTTAGTTTCATATAATGTGTTAGGCAAAAGAAAGGAAAAAAAAGCAGAAAAATAAAAAAAGGGGAAGAAAATTCAGCGAGTTAATTTAATCAGCATCACCACCTTAAATATAATTGATATCTGCTATGCTTGATGTAACCTGACATCGACCATGAAGACCACATCCGATCCAACACAGTGCATTATGGCAAACTTCACCACAGCACGGTAAACTAACCGTTTTAGCCTACATTAAACTGCAACACACTGCCTTGTGCAGTATTTTCATGCAACCTCTAAATACCACAAAATTAGTATCCTTGAATTTTTTTTACAAGACGTTTCAAAAAAACATAACAATACACAATATGTGGACCCAATATCTTATTTAAAAACCTGCAATGAGTTAGACTAAGTAAGACTTAAATTTCCAGTTTCCCGTCTCCTTCATTTCATTATGTTTCACGTGCTGAACAGTCCTTACCTTTGAAAATAAACTCTCCTCACTTTCTTAAGTCTTTCTCCATCTCTGAGTGAGGCACATTAGGATACTGTACATTTAACTAGCAGACACATTTTGTAACAAACTGTACAGAAACAGTTTGTCTGTTTGTTAAACTGCTTAAAAAGTTATTACTGAAATTACATTACCCTAAAAAACTAAAAAAAGAATACCCTACCTTACTGAGTTTATGCTTGCTTTAGTTCTGTAGGGCTAGTTAGATGCAGAAGTAGCTAGCTAACTGCAACTTTATTTACATCTACATCTTGAACTTATTACAGGGATGAGAAGAAAAGGGGATGCATGTCATGGTCCGCGGTAGGTGGCTGGAATTTCCATCAGGCTCCTGAACCTACCTGGGATCCGCCCCTGGGCAGGGCCACCACCTCCAGTTCCTGCACACCTGGAACCAATTGCAGGCAATCAAGCCAGAGTGATTAAAAGCCTCATGCTGACGTTCGTTCACTGCCAGTTTGTCATCAACCCATGTTGGTAGCTGGCCTTCATGTTTCAAGTTCTCGCTGTGATTTACCTTGTTAACCGAACTTTCTTGTGCTGCAGTTTCTGGATTCACCTTTGCTCAAACCTTTGGTTCACGCTCTACTCTCGGACTCAGGATACCAAGCCACCATTCTGGAAATCACTCTGTGTGCCTCAAATGCCTGCCCTTCTGCCAACGCACACAATCCGGCGGGGAGGTGTGGGAAGCCAGATCGGGTGCCCCCCTTCCGGCTCTCCTCTCTGCTCTCTCCTATCTTGTCCCTTTTGTCTTACTTCTCCCTATCACCTTTTCTATCCCTTTGAAGAAGTGAGGCTCCATAAATGTTAAAGAGGTAAGTATTATTTCTCAGTTGCAGTGAATAGATAGAAAATAAACTGTAGAAAACTAAACAGAAGAAAGAAGAGAAATAACAATTTAACATAAACCAGTGACACACTCCGGGGCCTGATCAACCCTGGGAGGGCCTCCTTGGATGAGGGTGTCTAGTGATAATGGCCGAAACACCCGATGAATCTAAGGTCCACTACTGACGATGTGTCCCAAATTTTAATATGATAATCTAGATCAGATCTCTAATCCCTAAACCTAACCAAGGAAGGAAAAAAAATGGCAGATTAGCTTGGGTAAAAGACCGAAACACCCTGTGAAGTTGAGGCACACAACGATGTGTGCTGCTGGTAAAGTTTCTGGGCTGCCTTTCCTCATAACGGCCGTTCCTCCAGACTTCTCCATTTGAATCAATGCATTATCAGGGATTGTAGTCCTTTTACTGTATAATAATAATAAAAGTAATAATAATAATAATAATGATGATGGATGATAATGATGCTTTTAAGAAAATTATGCTTTTAAGATATACTTTTTGCGCGATGAATTGTATGTCAGTGGTATTTAGAATAACAACCTACAACAAAAGTTTGCCTACATGTTCTTGATGTTTCCAGAGTTATTGATTTGTCTTTATTTGGATTTTGAAACACCATGAATAACGCGTTTGCTTTGGACTGTTTTTGTTTATGGTCTTGTTCATCAAATTCAATCACAGAA
>VUQG01045209.1:43497-54930 GCA_015106755.1 Etia nguti | reverse complement strand
AAAAAAAAAAAAAAAAAAAAGAGGGAAAAAAGAAAAAAGGGGGGGGGGGGGGGGGGGGGGGGGGGTGCAACAGATAAACAAGTTAGCTGGTTTAATGTTGGAATGCTTGGGTGTCCCCTGTCTACCACCTGTGCTAAGATTGAGACTGAAAACACTCCATGTGTCCATGTGGGTGTGCGAGTGATTCTCTCTCCCTGTCTTTATGTGTGTGATAAAGCAAAAGAAAGTGACACACAGCATTAAAAGGTTATATTGCATTACAGTCACAGTGAGGCGCCTAATCCGTTCAGCTGTGACTGAAACATCATCTCAGCTGTGCAGGAATAAAAACAACCAAAACAGAAAACACAGAACTATTAGCCCAGCATGTGTGATCAGTGTCATGTTGCATACACTAACCAGCCCTCCTGTGCTATAGGTTAATGAGTAGTGATGGAGGGATTAAATAAGCTGAATGTCTCACACACACACACACACACACAAAGTGCACCACCTGCCTACCTCGTCAGTTTCCATCTCTACCCTCACTAATGTGTTGTCTGCGCTGTTAGATGGCATAAAGGACTGGCCAAAGTGTTTGCTTGTTTTAGCAGTTCCCTCGGGCACACACAACCTAATGAGCTGCTTCTCAAGGACAAAGTTTGAGGCTGGAGATGCAAACAAGTCTGCAAGCCTGATGATATTTGATTCTCTGAACTCTCACCTTGTCTAAATTATACTGCATGTGTTTTGTTGGAATAGTTACACTTTTCAAAGGCAGTTCTAAACTCTGACATGTATTCATGTACTTGTGACGCAGTCCAAAGTTTGTCCAGCTGTTCAGTGTTACTAAGATTTATCACTGTCCTTCCCACCGGCCGAGTTTTTCTCTTTTATATGTGGCTTTAAATAGTAATTCAAACATCTGGTTCGGCCTACAAGGATAATATGATTCTTCTTTTTCACACAATAAACAGCAGTCAACTATAGGAAGCAATAAGACCATCAGTTATTGAATTATGAGATTAGCTCAAATAAAATTTGACAGAAGAAATGTTTAAACACGCAAATCTATTTGTGTTTGTTTGTTCGTTTGTTTGTTTGTTTTTTATCTTACTAACAAAGAATTTTGTAGGTAAAAGGGCAATTTAAAATAAAATGAAAATCAATTTCACTCAGACAGCACCTTTCTTCTTCGACCGTCCAATTTGCAGCCGCAAACAGGCTCACCTCATCAGAACAGGGCGCACAGAGATATTTGTTTTTTGATAAAACAGGTAACATGAAATATTCTGTCTTGCTGTGTTTTCTTTAAAGCCACTAGTTTGTTCTTCTTTAGAAATAAAACACAAGCTGACTGCAAAATTTGAGTCTGAATTGGAGCTTGAGTTCAGATTTTTTGGTGAAGGTAATTCCGGGGCGAACCGCGCCCCCTGTTGCGCGTGAAGCGGTCAGGGTAGGAAACATGGAGGATAGCATCTCCTCAGTGTCCTTGAATTACACACTGTATAAAAGGTAGCGGACAACAAAAGCCACACGATGCCCGCATTTCTGCTGAAATGCCCCCTTTGTGTAATCTGGAACTTGCACACAGTCGGCTTTTCCCGGTCACTTCTGTACCTGCTGTCACCTTTACGCACACTTGAACTTGGGTAAGCTATCCACAGTCTCCTCTGTTGCGCACCACAGCGCCGACTCCCTCCTCCCGTGCTCTTCCTCCTCCTCCTGCAGCACCACTCTGCGAGCTGTAACGGGACACTTTCGGTGCTCCAAACCTTTACTCGCTTCCCATCAACGGTATGTTCAGACTGTCTGCGCGCCTTCCATCGGAATGGATGATGCCGGAAAGGCGTCCCCTTTATTGTGACATGTGGTGGCTGGTGATGATCGCTGAATCCTTGACGTGGTGCTGAATGATCGGAGGAATTGAGAGGCGACATTGAGGGATTTTACTCAAAACTGATCCGGCCGTCTGAAGATGAGCGCGGGGCTGAGGACGGTAAGGTGTGCTTCATAAGTTGTATCGATGTCTACAGGGGTTTCGTTTGTAGTTTTTACATTTGTCTGAAGTTGTAATGAAATACAAGTCTCTTTTATCTCGCCAACACTGTAACACAGAGGAGGACAAATGATCACACTTTTATTTGGAACTAAGTGTATCCAAAATATGAAGTTGTTTTGAATTCACTGTAAGACTATGGTCTTTAAAATGTCCTTCAAACCACATTTGACTTTCGGGGTCCTATTTTTTTTCCTGTCGTTTCTGCAAAAATCCTCCAAACGAGAGTTGGTTATATGATCGTAATTACGCGACAGATTTAACCGAGTTTAATTAGAGATCTATTCTAGATAAGGGCGTAAAAATGTTTCCCGGGGTACCCAGTGTGTGCTTTTGCAAGTTGGGGAGCGAGAGAGAGAGAGAGAGAGATTTTCCTGCTGAACATAAAGCATCCCTGCCTCTCCAGCAGCTCCTGACAAACGCAGTCACTGTTGACTGACTATGAATATAACATAAGCTCCCTGAATGAATGCTGCATGCAGCACAGCCACTTAATAGAAAACTCCCAGAGTCAATAATTTAAAAAACAAAACAGAATTGTACATATTCTCATTTTTATATAACTTTAACTTTTAGTTGGTTTTTAATTAGAGGAGTCCTAAATGTCATAATGTTCAATAAAATTCCACTCATTAAATTCTAAAGAAAATGCACAACAAGAATTTTATTTTACCTGACTGACCATCTAACCTATTGGATTTGTGTCCATTTTTGAACCAAAATTAGCTGATAGTAACAGTGTAAATGCCTCCTACAATTAACTTTACAGTAGGAAAAAAGAGGGAACTTCCATGAGAACCACAGATCAATTAATTACAGTTTATCATTCTCTCTTCTTCTTGTGCGGTGAAAATAAAATACCAGCGCCTTGACACAACTGATTTATTGGTTCCTCAATAACAGGATCTTATCCCCCTGCATCTGAAGTACCGAAGCACTTGGGTACGATCCAGTTCGTCAAAGTGTCTGTTCTTTTCATTCACACATTCAATAAGCCTGTGTTTACTTTACACGAATACTAAGCAGAACAATGACAATACTGCAGTGTTAGTGTTAGTGGTCCTGGAGGTCTGGATTGGTTCTCACATGGTCCCATGCTGTGCTTAATCATGAGAGTTTTTTTATTTTCTCACAGTGGCGATGAGTGTTGTATTTGAGCACGAAAACCTGCACCTACATGCATTTTTAGAAATCAGTAGAAAATTGTGAAATTTAAATTAAGATTATCTAAACTGTTGGGACATTTGAAGAAATGTCACTGTAGCATTTTATTCACACCAAAAGCTGCCAAGAGAAAAGTGGAGGACAGCCAAATATAAGGCAGCTGTATTGTTAGTAACAGGACACAAAAACAAACTACAGAGGATTATCTGAGCGTTAGCTGATTTCAATTAAATGTCAAATAACACAATAACAGGGCTCATGTTGAAATCAGAGCATTAACTATAACTCTTTAAAGGTCTGACACAACTCACCATTCTGGGCAACTTTAACAACTAACAGTGCCAGTAAGTTTCAGGGAAGTTGTTTTGCCAAGGAAAAACATTTTGGACCTTGCGCTGTGCAACATACACTGAGGCACACAGCCAATAGTTTACTCTGAGTGTGAATCATACCATGTAACCTGAATGTTCTTTTCTTCTGTTAGTCTTTAATTTTTCTATCACCACTTTTAACTGAACCTGTCAGATCATTTTTCTCGATGTGAATATGAGTGAAAAATTCCTCACCTATGCATTCAGCGACGGGCCATTTATAGCAGTAGAGCAAATGTGTCTGTCTTCTTTCTCATTGAAAAGAAGTGAAAGCGGAGGGAGGAGCTTCTAGCACTGCAGTCTCCTTTAGGTGTCTCGTCTTCAGTCTGTTCTCAGTCTTTCCTATTCTTGCTCTATGTTGTGGTATATGCCTTAATCTCAGTCCATCCTTGCTTCATTCTAACATTTCTCTCTCTGTCTCTCTTTCAGTTGCCTGCATAATGCCACCACGGGTTTAGACCCTCCCTAATCCTGTTGTGGTGACACAGAGGATCTCCCTCAGTTCCCCAAACACCCCAGCACTGCACATTTGGCTCCTTAACTCATGCAGCTCATTCTCTGCAGCTATCAGCCAGTGATCAGTCCTAACCTACTCTCTTTATTCAGGCTTCCCTTTGCTAGACTGGTTTCAGAGCAGGATTACCCACTGATTTGATGTTGAAGTCTGGTACACAAACTCAGTCTGCTGTGGACCTCTTACCTCATGACACTCTGTTGGTTGGGGACCAGAACCATTTTCATCTGTTGTTGAGAAAAAACAAAAACAGCACTGCATCTTTTCTTTCTTCTGTTTGCCTACGGTAGCAGAAAAACTTTTTCAGATCTGTAATACAGAAAGAACCGATGTTTATTAAGACTGAAAAGTTTAGGAGGGCACTGTCTGGAGACTCTCTCTGTCTTTGCTATCTGGTCTGAGCTGCCCACTCTCCAATCGAAGCACGGTGCTCTCTGAATGCTGCCATGCCCATCATCAGCAATGCCAACCATGATTTCAGCAATCTGTCCGTCAGTGATGACAGCAGTCTCGACCACATATTCACTGAGATCCCAGAGACTGAGACTATCAAGGTATGAACACTGTTGGTGGTAAATTAAACGGTTAGGGAAGATTTATATCAAAGTAGTTCTCAAATTGTATAATAATGATCGTCGTTTCATTTTTCGTGCTACAGGGTGTGTACTACCAAAGAGCTCAGTTCATCCGTCGGCCAGAGGACCTCTTGTCCGTCGACCATGCTTCCTTGGCAGTGATCAATGTCGGGGGAAACCGCTACACCTTCCCCTGGAGCACGCTGGAGCAATTTCCCCTCACACGACTTGGCCGCCTCTGTGGCTGCAGGTCACCCGAGGACATCGCCAGCATCTGCGATGACTACGATGAAGCCCGCAAGGAGTTCTTCTTCGACCGCTCACCATCCGCCTTTAGAGTTATCCTCAACTTCTTGGCTGCAGGGAAACTCCGACTGCTACGAGAGATGTGCATCCTCTCCCTGCATGATGAGCTGACCTACTGGGGCGTGGAGATGGCGTACATGGAGCGCTGCTGCAAGAGGAAGATGTACACACGCATCGAGGAAGTGCACGAGAAAGAGAGGCGTCGCGAGGAGCGCAGGCAGAAAAACGCCATGCAGCGTGTGACAGTGGAGGAAACACAATACCGAAAAGTGATGAATTGGCTAAGAGATATGGTAGAAAACCCACAGTCAGGCTTACCGGGGAAGATCTTTGCCTGCCTGTCGGTGATCATGGTTGCCGTGACTGTTGTCAGTTTATGTATCAGCACGATGCCAGACCTCAGAGAGGAAGAGGACAGGGTGAGTGACCAACAGTGTTGATTCTGATACCAAATTTAGTCATCTAAATTCTTTTAGTTTCAGTGTAGTTTTAGTCAACTAAATATCGTAAAATTACAGTAGAACAAATCTAAAGTTGAATCAGCTGACAAAAATATATAATATAGAATAAAATATATAAGTGTAAAAGTTTGTTGTGTTTTTCCTTGACATCGAATGTGAAATGTGCCCATATTTCCACTCTTCTCTTCCTCCCATGCGCTGATATTTTGTCACGTTTTCCTGAGACACAGGGAGCATGGGAGCTAGTTCCTGTCTTTCTGCAGAACTTAATTAGTTCTGATTGGATCTCGTCTCTCCAGCATATTTTCATCTCATTTTTATTCGCTCACAAAAGGGTCAGTACATTTCAGCCTAGTTTGTGTCTTTGGTTTTTTTTGGTCGTTGAGGAAAATTACTGGCCAGTGAAATTAACAGTTGTGACCAAGAGTGTGTTGGCCTGCTGTAAGTGTAGCTATTAGCAGCAGAAGATTCAGAATCCAAGTCAGATTAGTACAAAATAGCCATAAATGACAATTTTGTAGTGAGATTCCTAAAGCAGCTCTGTCTGCCAGCGATTTATCACGTGAGAGATCGTGACTGCTTAGGATGAACGCTCATCAAGACATAATCACTAGCACTTCTTTATTTTCTGGAAACTAACATTAAATGTGTTTAATGGAGATATTTGGTTAATAAACATTTTGCCATTGCTGCAGCTAAGGTGTGGTGATTAGGCAAATATTCATCAGCTGGAAGTCTCCATTATAAAGTCCATCAATTTTTTGACCTAACAAATGATCCCAAAACCCAAGCTATATGCTGGCTCTTTGCAAGTCGGGGTCTGTGCTCACAAAATTGCATGTTTATGAATAATTGCTTTCTTTTTTTTAACTGTTTTTATATCACTCAACTTTGGATTGAAGGAGAAAAAAAAAACAAGAGTGAGAACATCTTCTTAGACAAAAGCTGATGTTGCAAAAGTGAAAATTCTAAACTATAAAACTCGCTGTCATCTTATCCTCTTAAATATTCTGGTGGGACGTTGCAGTGTCTGCGTGTGATCTGTCTACCCGTAGCGGCACGGAATAATTAAGCCCGAGCTGCTCACTGAGGCCTGTCCAGTATCTGAATAATGAAATGAGCATACTGTATGTGACAATGTAGACAGACTTACACACGTGTGCATCAACAGACACGCTTAAAGCTGTAAAAAAACGACACACACATATGCACTACCGCTGCACACAGAATAGCGATGAAGCCATCCACTGAAACCGATACAGCGCCCTCTGAATTATGCACACATTTACTCTTTTGTCTTACGTTGGCTCATGACTAACTTCTGACAGCAGCATGTCCCCCATTCAGGATTTGATCATTTTTCATACGCTGGGTGCCCTTGAAGTAGACCTGTCATGCTCGTTCCCAGCTCCACATTTTTATTCTAGAGCAGCTTAGTACGATCCACGACTGGGCAGCTATGGATCAGTTGGTAGGGCAGGTTGCCTACCAATTAGAAGGACAGTGAATCGATCTCTGGCTCTTCCAGCCCACATTCCAAAGTATCCTTGGGCAAGATGGTGAATCAGAGTTGCCCCCTGTGTTAGAAAGTTCTCAGGCAAAGTTCTGCATGGACGTATGTGTGACTGGGTGAATGAGACTTGTAATAGAAAGCTCCGCTATGGCACAACATAAGTACCAGTCCAATTACAGTTCAAAATAATCCTTGTTTATCAGGTTCAGCTCAAATTCCTGGTGTACAATAAAGCAACTTTAACCGAGTATCAGGATCAACACATTACATATGTATGTATGTATGTACAGACTGATATATGTATGTAAGTCGACACACCTGTTCAACAGAAACTCCTTGAGAAGTGTACAGCAGCATCCCTGTATTGATTTTAATATGAGGAGTCACAGGCAGCCAAAAGATCGAGTGCAGAGAGGGGGTGGTGTTACTGGAGAATGCCGACAACAGAATACTTGATGAGTTGTAAAGGCTGAAGAGAGGATTTTGAGAGCCCTGCCAAGAGGAGTCCAGTAGTTAGTGAGAGTCATAGGAACACAGATGGACAAGAGCTTTGGCTCAGGAGTGGATAGAGTCTCCTGGTCTGCTTCAACCTGGAGGATTGAGCGATGCATTTGATATGGACCTTTTAGAGCACATGATAGAGCAAACCTATTACTATTGTCCTAAGTGAAAAAACCCAGTGGCATCAGTTGCTGCTGTAGCTTTATTTTCTATGCAGTGATGACAGTGACAAGGTTTATATACAGCAGGATTTAAAGCAAGCAGATACTGAATAGAATAGTATTTCCTGATGTGTAGTATTACAGTGGCATTTTTATGTAAATGGTAAATTAAGTTTTCCTGCTTGTTATTCACCTCAGGTAAGCACAGGTGCACTGACAGAGACATTGAAACGCTGCACACAGCCTTCCCTCGTACACACGCACTTGCAATTACCACGCTGTATTGATTCCTGGTGTAACAGTGTTTCCAGCGAGTGCAAAGTTTTGTGAAACTCTTTCCTGCAGTTAGTGTAACTAGGAGTTTTTGTCTCTATGCCCTGAGGCAGCAGTGTGGGTTATAAGGTCATCTGAGGTATGTACGATTGTTTCTGACATCTCACACCTTTGGGAGGACGTTGTGGGATGTAAGGACATTTAGGTGTATGCGTTCACTCAGGCATGTGTTTGCATGTCTGCGCTCGTTCCTAGAAAGAGGATGGCAGTTCCATCTACAAGTAAACAAATCCATCTGCTGCTTTCATGTTTTTCCCTCTGCATGCTCCTGAGGTTCAGACTATTCAGCTGTATTGAACTCCATCTGCAGTGTCCAGCTAGCAAGCAGGGGCAGGGTTCCTGTCATCTTTAATTCACGTAGTCCTGCCGTTTGTCTCTCTGTTCTGTTACGTGCTGGAGTGGGCCGAAATTCCCTCGTCCACTCATAATTCATCCTGCTTCTCTGCCTGTTTCTGTTTGGGTAAGGAGTGTAAAAGGAGAGATCGTGTAAAGTAAAGATGGATTGTGGAATAGGTGGCTGAATAGAATGAAGGAGAAAGGGAGAGACAGAGAAAGAATGTGCTTTAGGGAGATAAGGGAGGACGTTTCTTGTAGAAAAAAGACCCGGCAAGAAACATTACTTAATTTTTCTCCTCTGATTGCTCCCCTTTGTCCATGTAATGTGTTTCTCTCTGTCCTCAACTGATCTCGTCTATCAAGCAGCATACCACTAGGAGCTAAAAGCTCAGCTCCAGTCCCACCGATAACCACTCTTTCATCCTTCTATCTCCTGCTGTGGGTGTGCATGTATCTCTGCTCTGTATTATGTAAAAACTTTTAATGTAATTCTGAAGTCAATGTCATTTCTGCAGGATGTTTATAGTTGTGACACTTTGACAGAAAGCACAAAAACGCAAGTGGATGCAAGAAACCTTGATATAATTCAAAACTGCGTCTTTGATCATCGAGGCCATGTCGATAAACATTTAACCGTGTGATTGTCTTCAAATGAAACGGTGAACAAGAGTTGAGCTTCATACTTCGTATACAAATGACAGCATTTTTTGGACTAAAGATAATAAATTGATCTTTTATTGAACAATGTATTGTAGATACATAAAGGCAAGGTGTGATTTGAAGCCCTGTGTACTGCTCCCAGTGCAGCTGGTATTTTTTGATTGTTCTGTGAAAGTCCTCCTTTTGTCCTCTTTCTCTTGTGTGTTGGCAATGGTACCGTGGACCTTAAACTTGCACAGAGAGCAAATATCACCTTCTCTATCAAACTGACCAAACTTTTATGTTGGGGATCATCACTTGTGATGAGAGCTTAGTGTCTGGACTCCATAGTAATGGCCTGCATTTGTATAGCGCTTTACTTAGTCCCTAAGGACCCCAAAGCGCTTTACACTACATTCAGTCATTCACACACACGTGATGGCAAGCTACATTGCGGCCACAGCTGCCCTGGGGCGCACTGACAGAGGCGAGGCTGCCGGACACTGGCGCCACCGGGCCCTCTGACCACCACCAGTAGGCAACATGGGGTTAGTATCTTGCCCAAGGATATTTGGCATGTAGCCTGGAGCAGCCTGGGATGGAACCACCGACCTTCTGGTTAGTGACTGACCTGCTCTGCCACCTGAGCTACAGCCACCCCATAGTCTCCAAATCTGAAAGCAGCAGCATCAGATCAGAGGCGAAACCAGACTCATACTAGAAACAACCTGAACTGTGGTGACTGCTCCTAATAGTACCCGAGATCCATACTATTTCAGGGATGTTATTAGAGTATGCAAGTAATAGTGTACCTGAGATCACTTACAGTGACTTAACTGTGGTTCCTGGGGTATTAAAAGTAGAATATTGTTGGGGTTTTCTCTGTATTGTTGTAGAGTCTTTACCCAACAACATAAAACACCTAGAGGTCACTGTTGTTGTGGTTTAGTGCTATATAAATGAAATGATTTGAAGTGAACTGTCAATGACTCTTTAAAGTGAGATTGGGCCACCAAACTGCTAATGGCTCTCCAAATGAAAATGTAACTCCCAAATGAACTTACTGTACACACAGATGGATACCAGTGTTTATTTACAAAAAGTATTTCCAACTATAGTATACATTTAGTTAAATAAAGTTCATGGGATGTTTGATGCAGATGATTTTTTTTAATAAAAAGTTTGCTTCTTATAATCTCTTGCTCAAAATTTGACAGAACTAAAAAAATTGTAGCTTCATCTCATTAACTAGCTGGCTATATTCACAAAAGATCTGTTGTTGCTGTTATTATCGTGAGGCTGAATGGACAAAATGATCATTTCCTCTGTTTATCACTCTAGGTTAATCCTGTTTGAGATTATAATCAAATGTAGATTGAGAAAAAACTCGATTCATGTTATTTTTTAGGTTATAGTTTTGGTGTTATCTTTTCTTAAAAATAACAAAGTAACAAAACTCATCTGTATCTTAGGGCTTGCAGCTACTTGATGCTGTGATGTTGCCTTTACTTCTTGCTTGTGTCTTTACTTTTACTGTTTTAGTATCAGCCTAGATTAACCTTCACATTCTGGTTGTGGCCCCCTAATGTAATCCCTTTGGAGTGGAATCACTTTCTTCCATCAGTGTCACATATTGAACTAAAAGACATGACGATCTCTAGTTATTTTTGGATGCTTGCTTATTCATGAAATTGTTTTTAGACACCAGTAATCTTCTTGAGTCAAATCTACGGTAGCAACACTGGGAAAGTGCAGCAGGTTTCAGCATATATTGATGAACTTCTTGAAATTACATGTTGTTGCTCAAATGTCACAAATGCACCAAAGACACTGACTTTGTTTGTACTTTCAAAGTAAAACCTGTCTGTATTCATTTTCATCCGTCTATCACAGAAATATGTTACTGTCATTAAGTGTCGCTTGGAATTAAGTCTTTGATGTTCTCACTGTTTGATGGAGTATTTTCAGACAGCCTCGACAGATTTGCTCTCCTTTTCCTAATTCAGATGTATTCTGGCCTGGGGAGTCATTTTATGCTCGTAATGCCATAAATTGGAGTGGGATTTGCTGTTCAATAGTTACGTCCCAGCACATCAATCACAAGTATCTTGAGACTGAGGGACAGAGAGAGAAAGACAGAGTACGTGGCTTAAGTGCCACACTGAGCGTTCCGATTCATCCACGTCTTCTCAAACAGAGACTGGTCAATAGTCTTACTGAATTACAGAGCCTGCTTGGGCTGTTGATTGTGGACGAGAAGGATTTCTTATTTTATTAGGAGATTAAAAAAACCAGACATAATGAGTCTTGTGATGTCTGAAGGAAGATGAAGTATCGCTTTATGTATTTGAGAGAAGAAAGGTAATAGAGGAGTTTGTGCTGAGGAGAATTCAAGAGACGAGGGGTAAATATTAAACCGTCCGCATTCCTATTTCTGTTTTCTCAAAGGAGCTGTTCAGTATTTAGAGACTGTTTCAGACAAAGTAGTAAATAAGAAAGAGGAGACACACATGCATTTGAG
>VUQG01045209.1:22829-39248 GCA_015106755.1 Etia nguti | reverse complement strand
TCAATTAAAAGTAGACCGAGTAAGATGTGGAAGAAAAACAGTTGTGACAATGGCACACAAACAAACTCAGCTGCTTAATTTCCTGAGGTTACATACATGGCATTTGCCAACTCCCTTTTCACAAGACAGCTCAGTCCTGTCATAACAGAAGTCACTCTTTGTGTCATGCTGCATTCCCACACACACACATTCCCACAGTGAGCCAGTGCACACTGCAGTAAATAGTTGTTTGCTTTTTTCTTTTATACTCCATGTTCTGATGAGACATTTTCATAATTTTCTTACAGATAAAAAATAAAACGCTTGCACAAAATGTTTTTGTGATCATAAAAGTTGATGTTCCTTTACTGAAGGTGTGTGTGCTCTTGTGTCTTATGTCTGTGTGCGCCTGATGTGCCTACAGTTTGATAGGACACTAAACAGTTTAAAATACTGGATGAGGAACTGACATCACATTAAATTGATTTTTTACTGAAACTGGGGGCTGCAGACAGACTGTACTAGAAGTGTGTGTCTGTTGTGTAGTTTGTGTGCATGTAGGCATGGAAAAGAGAGTCTAACATGCTTGAAAGCAAAAACCTTTGTTAAAATTTATCATCTCTGTTTGCATTTGTGGATGTTCCTGTGTCCATGTGCTGCACGCACAGACAGATAGAGACACAGAGAGAACAGAGATGCACGACTTGTGAATGGGTCCCCATGGTTCAGATGCCACCTCTTCTTTTCCTCATCAACTTTGCTTGTAATCCCTTTCTCCTCTATCCCTCTACACCACTTAGCCACCCACTTTCCTTTCATCTATTCTTCTTTTTTCTCTCCCGTTTCTCTCCGAGCCACCTTCTCACTTTCATTTTTCTCCATTGGGGTTTTTGTGCATGAACAATCTCTTGGTCTTTATCAGTGATGGATAACTCTGAAGGCTTTACAGCTACTTCATATGAAGATAAAACCGTGCAAATCTATGTTGACACAAATGTCCGTGGTGGGTGCTCAGCGTGAGTAGTCATACCATAAGGAGAATAGCTCGCTGTTTGAGGCTCTTATTTATTACAACATATCTCAAGGATTCTTGCAATTTAATGGGTGCATACAGTCCACACAGCATATTCTACCCAGTGTGCATGCATGCGTGTCCATGTGACTAGTGAACACATTGCTCAATGTTGGCAGTTCCAGGTTAAGGACAGCTGTGTGTCTTTTGTGGTTGTCCTTGCTGTCCATCCACACACTCCTGTATTCAGCTTTTCTTTAGATCGTTCAAAGTGAGGGTAAGGTCAGTAAAGCAGCACAGAGAAAAAGTGTTTAATGGTGCAAAGTTTGTTCAAGGTCTGCTGCATGGTAAAGCTGACTGATGGGCAGAATCTTTACTTTTGCTCCCATTTCCAACTGTACCTCTTCATATGCAGGATTGCAGAATCATCGTGGGAGAAGGAGCCCCAAGAGAGATGTAGAAGAAAGAGGAATGAAGAGTTATACGGACATACTGTGAAGGAGTCAGAGAATGAATTACAGTTTATAATCATGCAGTGGTTAGAAAAGCAAACATTCCTGAGTTTCTGTAGCAGCATGACAGTTGCATAGGGAAGAGTTGTCGTAATTATCTTTTGAGGGCAGTGAAAATGTGCAGCTTTATTCGATCCACACGTGAAAAACACATTCATAATTCAGAGATATAGAAGCTTTCTCTTGTCCAACAATAGAGAGACATATTTACACTTCAAACCCACGGTACACGGCGCGACCCCACATCCAGTAGCTGTCTGACTGCACAGCGACGGATCGCTAGCAAAGGGTAGACGCTAAGCTGTCAACGTAAATGTAAAGCTCAACTGATGCTGACACAACAGTATGATGGCGATGAACTAGTGCAGTGGTCAGAACTGCTGCCTTTGGCCTGAATGTGAAAAACACCATCAAGAGCTGATTGAATTTTTCTGACCATCTGCTTAACCTTCAGCACAGTGTGGTTAGTGTGGCACATTGCAAGTTATCATAATTACGCAGTAAAAGCCAGATGTTTATTTAGAGAGATGACAGAAAAACAGTCGTTCAGCTATGCTGAAGGGTCAGCCAAACATTAGCTTGGATCACTTTGTATAGGTTGTAATGCTGTAATTGTTTTATACTGATATATATAAAATATCATAGCATCTGGCTTCTCTTTTTTAATGCCACATTCAAAACAAGGACAACTGTCAAGGTCACACAGACATTTTCAGCTGAAACCTTTTTCTCCACACTGTGTTCACATTTTAACACAAAAATATTATATTGCATCTCAAGTATAGTATCTCAAGTTGCCTAAGAATCATACTTTAGATTTTCAAAATAGCGTCGTCATACATCAAGTATTAACTAAAAATGTTTAATAAACTGTAAGGTGTGAATGTAATCACATATAATGAGCTCTTGCTGAGTGCAGGGCTCCTTTTAGGGCATTTCAGCCAAAATATAATGATCAATGTTGTCATGCATGTGCTTATTTTACAAAAGACCACATCTAGTGCAAAATAGCAACTCATTTCAGCTCAGCTAGATCTTTGGGTAGAATTTTTTTCACGTCCCACCCCAATATTGTACGATTTACTGTTGTATGTGTGCACGGTAAAATATAGTTCCTCTTTTTTCCTTCTGTTTATTTATACATATTGTTAATTTTGTCATTATGTTCTTTTTATTCAGTTACTTGGAGTTGATTTGCTTCCCACATGTCTCTGGGATTCTGTGAAAATCTCAGTAATGCCATTTTTATCCAGAAATATAAGGAAAGCTGCAATAATAATAATAATAAGAACAATAATAATAATGCATTTTCCTGTGTGCTCATTTTAAATGTCCTCTCCAGTGTTCGTTGCCCTCACTGCAGTCTTTGTCTTAATTTGACATTCAGATGTGTTAATACAGATGATAAAACGAGGCCCCATGTGAGACAGCTGCTGGGGTGAATGGTGCTGTCGCTGGTATTAGTTCCAGAGAGTCATTTGGAGGAGATAAGGTCAGGGAGATAGTTAGTATTGTTGGAGGTTATTGTGTGCACAATTGTGTCTGTAGTTGAAAGGCAGAGAAACAGAAATAGAAGGCTTGGAGCTATAACAAATGGTCTATTCTGCAGAGAGCGAGAGCACAAAGCTTTGATAGGCCTAATGTCAGAGAGAGAAAGAGCCGCGAGGAGAGGAAGCTGCCTGCGTCAGACAGAACATCTACACTGTGACAGAAAGTGCCGTAAAGATTCATACAGAAGAGACCACAGAGCTAGAAAAAAACTTGATGAATGTCCTAAGACCGAGAAGTTTAAAGGTTAATATTTGGTTAATATTTAGGTAATGATTTGTTGTGATGTGTCTTTTCCTTTAGTTCAGGAAAAAATATCAACCACTAAGTTTTTCAGACCTCTGGAGAAATCATGAACGGCTCTGATATAGCCATCGTGGTCCTACTTTTAACTGTGTGGGCTGCAGCTTTATTGAATACATTTTAATATGAGATGTTAAATATGTCATAAATTCACTGAAAAGTCACTCTCTGAAACATTATGGTTCAATGATCAGCTTAAGAACGACGTCGCTGTCAACTCAAAAGAGTATTTGTGACTTTGCCAAGAAACCAAAAAGAAAGTTTTAAACGATCCTGTTGCCTACCTGCTGGATGTGTAAATTGGGATGTCTTGGCTAACATATTAACTACTCTAATGTTAATGATACACTAAATGTGTTTCTGCCCTGTTCCCCCTTCTAGGAACCATTAAAGGTTCATGTTTATCACGTTTGTTGGGACTTTAAAGTGTATTCATCTATTTTTGAATCATGTTGAACAACTGTTTGAATCTAATTAGCATGTATTCTTTGTGCAATTTTAAATCATTTTCTCTCCTGGAAATCCTCAAATTTAGAAAGCTGTTTGGTGCAGTTAGCATAATTCAAAAGCTAAACTGAAACAGTGACTGAAATCTTTAATTACTAGTCTTAAAAATGGAAAACAAAAGACTGATCGAATTTAATCGATGTCTTCAGTTACCACAGAGCTTTTTTTTTTTTTAACTTCTTATAGTCACATAGAGACTTTAAGCCACCTGGGAGACATGAAGTCTCATACGTATTGTTTTAGGATACCATAAAGCTTACAGTTCCATCACAGTAGGGGTCAGTTCCTTATAAAATCAAACATTTTTCAAACTCACAAACCTGCAATGTAAAACTATTCGACTTACCATAAGATAGCAAATAGGTTAGGTTTAATTTTATTTCCATGCAGCAATAGAAAAATGTGGAATCTTGGGTTTGAATATTTGGTGTAAACATCATAAAACCCAGTGAAGCCTTGAAAGAAGCTGATGCTGCAGTATGCTACAGTATGCACACTTGAAGTCGTACTGGATGTGAATCTAAAGGAACATGAAGCTACTTGCATGAGTATTTGTCCATTAAAAATAATCATCAAAAGAACTACATCTGCCATGAAAGGCCTTTTATGTAAAAAACACGAGTACAATAAAGCAGATCAAATAAAATTAACATCCTTTTCAAAAGCAAGCATTTAAGCAGTTAATATTTAGACCTGTTCAAATGTAGATTGCTCTGTGAGCATAAAACTTACAAACTGTCTCACCAAGAAAAATTTGCCCTGAACTTTAAAGAACTAAGATTCATGCCAGAGAGCTGAGGGACTGTCCTCCTTTATAGACTGGATAAACGCCACTATTATCACTGCTAGCATCACTGCATGATGCAACCCGCACAAAGGAACATCTTTGAAAGTCACAACATCTTAGCACACATATTCATACACCAGCATTACAAAATATGCAGAGCCACTCTGCAGGAATGAAGCAAAAAGGCAAAGCATCACAGTGGGATTAAAATTAGTGAAAAAGGCAGAGAGGACACAAGTGATAAATGCAACTAGAAGTAAACAGATGTATGTGTGTATGACGGATACGGCGTGCATAGAGAAACTTCACTTAGTGGAACGCTGAACGAATGACTGAATGAAGGCTTTAATGCAGAAGGAGAGCAGTGTGAGGGGCGAGGACAGAATGAAGAGTGAGAGGGGAGGGAGTCCAAAGAGGGCGATACAGGAGGAAAGAAGAATAAATGATGAGAAGGTGGAGATGGAGGCAGAGGGATAAAGGAGAGGCTTGCAGGGGGAGAAAAAAGTTATGAGATAGAAGGGAAATGAATGAGACACAGTGCAGATAAAAGTAGAGAGTGAGCAGTGAGAAAAGTGGGGGAAATGGGGGGAGGCTGATGAAAGAAGTGTCATAGAAAAGACATAAACAGTGTCTGTCTTAATAATGTGGTGTCACATTCAGCCTGTGTACACTGTGTAAAAACGAAATAACTAATAACATTATAAAAAACACTAATGGTTCCCTATCATTGGGGCGCAAAGTCTCCTCTTCACAGAAGGGATACTTTACCATATTTCTCATTTACTAGAGTCAGAAACCGACAACAAAGTGCCGCCTGAAGAAATTGTCCTTCTAAGAGAAACATTGTAGCAAATGCTCAGAACAACATATATTTAAAGTCACTTGACAAAGACCTGTCCTGGCTGCAAGGAATATATCTGTGTGATGGCACAAGTGTGTGAAAAAGAGGGTCAGTTAGCAGCAGTGTCATGAACACACACACACAACCCCCCACCCACTCACCACCACTCCCACTATTCTTTTAGAGGAGTTTTTTATTATTATTACATTACTCTTCGTTGACACTGTAGTTGGAGGGCACACAAGCTTGATTGCGTTTTGTCGCCACTCCCAAGGAGTATTAATCCTTGAGGTCTTCCCAAATGAAATAATTGATCGTGTCACCAGTGCAGCTGCAGTAGCTTTAGCGTACTGACCGACTGTAACTCACGATTAATTAATGAATACCAAAGATGATTATCTGACCTCTGAATTTTTCTCTTCTCCCTGTGCCTTTCTCACCATCTGTCTTACTCCCTGTCAATTCCCGCTTCTCTTATCCTCGATTTCTCTGCCTTGCCTTCTCTTCCACCTCAGGGCGAGTGTTCATCTAAGTGCTACAACATGTTCATCATAGAGACGGTGTGTGTGGCCTGGTTCTCCCTGGAGTTCATCCTGAGGTTCATTCAAGCTCCGAGCAAGCTAGACTTTCTCCGCGGGCCACTAAACATCATCGACGCTATGGCCATCCTGCCCTACTACGTTTCCTTGGTGGTGACAGAGAAGGACCCAGAGCTGGAACACGAGAGGCCGGGAGGAGGTAAGGGCTACTTGGACAAGCTAGGCCTAGTTTTGAGGATCCTGCGAGCACTGAGAATTCTCTACGTGATGAGGCTGGCTCGCCACTCTCTCGGGCTGCAGACACTGGGGCTTACGGTGCGGCGCAGCACCCGGGAGTTTGGCCTTCTGTTGCTTTTTCTCTGCGTCGCCGTCACCCTCTTCTCCCCGCTGGTCCACTTGGCTGAGAGCGAGCTCACAGGTACCCACGACTTCACCAGCATTCCCGCCTCATACTGGTGGGCCATTATCTCCATGACGACAGTGGGATACGGCGATATGGTGCCGAGATCCATTCCGGGACAGGTGGTAGCGCTGAGCAGCATCCTCAGTGGAATCCTCATCATGGCCTTCCCTGCTACTTCCATCTTCCACATGTTCTCCCGCTCCTACCAAGAGCTCAAGATGGAGCATGACCGATTGTTCAAAGAGGAGTGCGTGGCTGCCGCTGCAGCTGCTGCTGCCAGTGGGGAGCCACAGGAGACTGGAAGTGATGGAGGTGGGGAGAACTCGGCTCCACCTAAAATGCATCTAGACAAGGATAATGTGCACTCACTGGAATCTCTGGCTCTGTTAGGGAAAGGTGGTGAAGCTGCTGGAAATAATAATCACAGCCTTCCGGCAGCAGCTTTCTGAGCAGCATTTGCACAGATGTGACTGTGCAGTATACGATGAAAGTACTGTTTCCAAAAGGCCTCACTATCTACACAGCTCTGAGGGCATCTGCATTGTTTGGATGAAAGAGATTAAACAAACATTACGCATTTCTTTTGCTCTTCAAGGATTTCATAAGGAGTAAAAGTGTACGCGCTGAGAGACACACAACCCTTTAAATCAAATGGTTTGTTTTGTCCGACCAGAAAGCCTCTGCAGCAATATTAGTAAACGCTGCGTCCATAAACATGCAATATTCAATCCAAAGTTGCTTTTCCTCCCACTGTGAAAATACTGGCTGCAACTTTTAGTTTCATTCTCATTAATTTTTAATCTGTTGCCTACAGTATGATCTCACAGTGTGTTTCGTACTGTATACTAGCTTGAAGCCATGCTCTAAAGAGAAGACCCAACAAACTGATTGTCCCACATATGATACAATTCATCTCTCTTGTGTATATTTCTATGCTTGGACTGAAAGAAGTAATGGTTTCTCCATTCTCAAATATAAACTCCAGGTAAACTATTAAGAAATTGCATAATTATTCCAAATGTTTTTAAATCAGTGACAAAAGAACGGACGTGGAGGAAAAAAAGGTGTTTTTATTTGAATGAAGACGAGCGTGAGTGAGAGAGAGTGAGCGCCAAAAACCATGAAATGTACTTTGCAACGCTCCAAATAAAAGCTCTCCTAGTAATCTGAGAGAAATTCATTTTCTGGTCTGTATTTTTTTTTTCTCCTTGGTACGATGGTCTAATCTCAGCTCGCCTGGGATGCTCAATCAGAGTCCTACTGCTGAACATTTACTCAGAGAAGAAGAAACAGAAACAGCTGTCGCTGCCAGACAGATAAGTATTCTGTGAATTCTGTGGTAATCCGCTTCTTACATCACCTTCTCGTTTTCACGCGCATAATTACAGCACTGTGAAAGAGAGCCGTGTCTCCCTACAAATCTAATGTTTTTAAGACAGTGATCTCTGTAATGTAGTACACGAACCTCTGGTTATTGTTGATCTTCGTGTCTGGAATAAATCTGTCCTTGTCTCCCTCTGTTTAATCCCGGGGTGGCCTTTGGACCTCTTAAAGTTCTTTTACTGAGAAGAGTTGCCTGCAGCACCATGGGGTCCAAGAAGGTTGTGGAGGCATGCAGGGACATGACAGATGTGGATGTAATCTAGATTAAAGTTGGGATTAAAACCCCCACGGACAAACGGGTTACTGCCTGAAACTCAACTTCATCCAGTTGCTTCAAATAAGATTCATCTTTTTTTTTTTTTTTCAATTATTTCAGCGCAAATGTTTTGCTTTATTGTAGCTTCCTATCAAGTTTTCATACCTTAGAATTAAGATTTACATGCACATGAGGAAATATAAGTTTTTTATCCACCTGTATACTCAGTAGGTAAAGACACATTGATATTATAAACAGTATATAATGGTGTTTTGCAACAGTGATCATAACTCATATGGACCATTATTCTAAAAACAGCTATGGGGGAAAGTATTCTCATATCAGCAATACAGATGTCTTTAGCTGTCCTGATGGTTGGAATGGTCTGTGTAGCTCAGTAGCTTTATTGATGTATCGTCACAAATCATTACTGATGCTCAAAAGTAAAGTTCAGCCCAAAAAGCCACTTACTCATCAAAGAAAAGAAAGATGAATGTTTTATAAAGACCTTTTCAAGGACATTAGCTTTTGAGCGACACTTTTTAAATGGCTAAAACATTTTATTCTTAATCTGAAAACTTTCTCATATTTTTTCTTTTTGCTGAAAGTTACATTAAAAAATTAAGATCACTCAGGATGTTGGAGCCAGGAGGGTATATGCTAAATAAAGCTAAGCCTTTTAATTTTTTGTACAGGAATCGGCCCACTGTTTTTTTATAAAGGTAATGGAAAGTTGTGTGGGGTCAACCCTCGAAAAATATGTTTGTGTTTTACATTTTTATTTGATCTTTCCAGTTAACACATCACTGTTTTTGCATTAATAAGGCAAGTATATGTCGAAAAAGATTTAGTAATATCATAAAGCTTTCCATCTGAGCAACCAGAGCAGACACGCAGGCAAGAAGGCCATGAAAAAAAAATGTTTCAAGAATATTCGGACAGTCTGTGTAGAACAAAAAATGATTATTACTTAGCTAGCCGGTGGTCACGTGCAGGTGTTTAATGCTGCTTCAAATTATCATGGTAAGCTAAGCTAATTGCTTCCTGGCTCTGTCTCCATACGAACATAACAGCAGCAATAATCCTCTTACCTAACTCACATGGTTAGATAAGAAAATAAGAAAGAACATCCAGTGCATTTTCCAAAAAGGTCAAACTTTTCTCAGTGCTAGCTAATTATCAATTATCTGCTCACACTGTATTATTCTTTTAAATCTCAATAGGTTCTAATTAGTATTGATAACCATGACAAAAATGAAAGATTTCTCAATTCTGTAATTTATGTTACGGGTTGTTCAAATAAAGAAATCATGCAGGAGGGATCACAGGAAGACATTTGTTTACTAAAGTTTTAAGTAAGTTTTCTTCATAAACACCTATTGGCTATGCTTGTACCCAGAATTATAGTACTTAATTAAATTCATGCATACAGAATAACATTATAGAACATGGATGTGTGCAAAATTGTTCTTGCCACCTGATGTAATATGCTTCTGCTACAGTAAAACGACTTGTCAGGTACAAACCTGAGATTTCGGCAGCCTCAGAAATGTTGAATAATTTCTCATTTCTTTGTTATTTGTTATATGACAGTATAATAAAACTTTCAGACTAAAAATTTCTGCTTCAGAATGATAGCATCCCAGTCATACTGAGTCATAAACCTCTTTTCTCCTTGTAACACTTAAAGAGGGTTACTCATTATAATGTAAGTCAAAGGGTGGATAATAACTCCAGCAGTTAAGTTGTTTCCACACAAACCGCTCATCATACTAACACTTGATTAATGACTCGCCTTCTTTATGTTAATTGACTGTTCTCGAACTGCAGCCACTCAGATTTGGCATTTGTCTGAAAGCTCTCTCTCTCTCTGAACAAATGAGTGTGATATTATGAGACTATTAAGTTCTATCAGTAGATTTGATTGGCAAAAAAAGAACAAGTAAAAAACAATTATTGTACAAAGTACCAAAAAGCTTAAAACCAACATAAAGATACAGTATTTATTTTATTTTATTACTTTTAAATAAAACTTGAATAATTATTGTTTATCTTGGTGAGGATCTAGGTGCACACACCCACACACAAACACACACAGACAGGTAAGGCAGAAGCTGTTTCTCAAGACCTCATTGGGATGGATCGCATGTCTCATCACTCTTTCACCTTTATCTTAGGGTCTTGTCTGCAGGCTCATCACATACTTTGTTGCTGTCAGAGACGTATAGACTCCCCTGCTGAACACAAAGTGCACAGCTGCTCTTTGGCCACAGTAGGGGAGCCCTCCTTGTAGTAAAAACACAGTTTTTTTTTCTGTCGTTTTCTTTTTTTTGTCTTTCATTCTCACTCATTTTTTGGTTCTTGGTTTTTGATCATCTTCCTTGACTGCTTGAATATAATAACATACTAAACTATTTTTCAGCAAGTGAAAACAAATTGCACAAAACGTCTTGATGCATTCTCAATCATCCAGGTAAGTAAATCTCCAAAAGTTGATTCTGTTCATCTGGACGTAGCGTTACTGAAAACGCTACGTCCAGATGAACAGAATCAACTTTTTTGAACATTGCACAAAAGCATCACACATAATACTATATCAACGTTTCTAATTTATTCTCATAGTTTCTCAAACTGATCAAAGTTTGTCCAGGCACACCCCCACTGTCCTCTCACTTTATCTCTCTCTCACGTCCAGATGCACGGATAAACTGTCTCTCACACAGCTACTTATTTTTTTCATCTATGGTTTTAGTAGGAGTATTTCTTGCTCATTGACAGTCGAAAGGTTCAACTGGTCACTGCATGCATTCATTGTTCCACGATGTGGGCGCTGAGGAACCCTTTGACAATGAAACTGTGATAAGAAACGCTGAACAAATAAAGTTAACTTGAAAAATGTGTATGCCATGCTTCTGGTAAAGTAAGAGCGGAGGTGCACAGCGTGGATGTGGTAGAGGTGTTTTGATGGAGGAAGGTGATGATTGAGATTCAGCATACAACAGATGGAGCATCTGTCATGTATGTCCCTTCTAGCTCTGTGGCATTAAAGAAATCTCGGCAGATGCTTATTACAGTTTTTGGGAAGCAAGAGAAGAAGAAGAAAGCTTGATGGCATAAGTCTGTCATGATGCTAGCTCAGGTAAGCCCCAAAGTCAGGCTTTGCCATTATCCAGAGAGATCAGCTGACAGTCCACATCAACTAATGCGTGATACTATTATTTGCCCTCATTTAGCCTGCCCACAGTTCTGTGCATCTGCAAGTTGCTCTGCAACCCACCCTAACCCCACCTCTTTTTTTCGCAACCCTAATCAACGTCATTTCTGTTGTCATTAATTCTTTTTGTTTTCTGGGTCTTCTTGCAGCTGGTCTCATGCCCTGCAGCATTCTGTGTATGTGGACGGGTATGGAGCTGTGTTATCCTTGCCTTATGCATTTTACATATGTGGATGTAACAAATTGAAGATCCCCAAAACAGCCGCAACACTAAATACGAATAAGTCACTGCAGATGGAAGCATCAGTTTTCTTTTGATTGCAGCAGTCCCAATAGAAAGTAGAATATTCTCCCTGGTGTTTAATGCATGTGAACTTACCAATATGGTAAATCATCTACCCTGGCAGAAACTTTTAAAGAGCAGCTCAGCAGATCATTTGTGTGGTATGTTTTTTAAGAATGGGATAGATAGGTTAATATTTGGTTCACTGTTTTTCCATCGACCTCTATTAAAGAAGACAAATAAACATACCATGCTTAAGAAATGTATTAGACCACCACTCATTGTAAGGTTTATGCCACAGATGCCCAAAATTAATGCTACTTATCATTACCAAAATCATTTTTAATGTTTTTTTTAATGGCAAACTATAATCAAATTGTATCCATGAACTTTCAAATGTACTGTTTTACAAGAAAAGCTGAAAAAATAGCAAAGCCAATGATTAATTTTTATACCAAATTACACTTATTTAACTGCATTTGTGAGCAGAAAAACTGGGGTTGGTGGTTGATTTTTATTGTTGATTAATTTCTAAATGATCAGAGAAGTCAAGTTCCTGGCTTTGGGTATAAAAACGTAAATTCTGTCATTTGCCTAATAAATAATAATGACATTGTTAGTTTTAAACCACTTTTTCTCAAATTTACTTAAATTATTTATGTTGTCTTGTTTTATGACAGATAGTCAAGCACTGTATATTCATATATGCTACAATATTCCTTAAAAATTCTATGTCATAACACTTTACACAGAAAACATTCAAACTCAGTTAATGAACTGAGTGATCATGTTGAGACTTATTAGATTTTTGTCTGGTTTCATGCTGTGGGGAGACCCAGGCTTCAACAACCCAAACCCCCGAAGACCCAAGAGCCAAGTAAGGAAGAGAAGTAGCTATTTAATATTCACAGCCAGCTTTGCTTTCATCCTACATTTGTACTGATGGCAGCTAAGGCTACAGTTAAGTGGTGTTAGCTTGTCTGAGGTGCTGTAATTTTCATAGTGAAGCTAACACTCTACTTTCAGTTGTTCCACAGCCATGAATTATTACAGGTTCAAGAAAGCAGTGAGAAAAGGGTATCATATGTGCTTGTAGGGACACTTGAAGTGAGCTGTGTGTTTTAATCCTTGGAGCAGTCCTTGTGAGTAGATGTGCAGTTTTTGACTTCAGAAGTTTGATGATTTTTACCATTTTTTATTCTGGAATAAATAAAGTTGAGAAATATTTCATATTACAGGTATTACTGGTTGTAATAAGGTAAAATTGCTATATGGCAGGGTTTTTTTCCCCTTTCCTTTTCTTTTGTTTTGTAGCAGTTTTAGTTCAGGGAGGCTGCTGCTAATGTGGCGAGAGGGTGATGCTTGTTCTGCAGAGATGTTCAGCCAGATGGTGCATACCAAAGTTGCTCTGCAATGTCATCTGTATGACATCTTTTTTTCAACACAAGTACAACCAATTTGTAAATGTCAAAGATTTTCCTATATAGCAAATTTTACCTTGATGTGAGATTATACACTAATACTGTGATGCTGGGAAATACCACCACTGGGCATTTCTTTTTCTTTAATACAAGAAAGAATTTTCTTTATTCCCTCCATGTGATTAGATAGGATAAATTCGTGTTTGCTTTCCGCTATAGGCATCATAGTTGATGCACACCATAAGATATATGGTAAGATATGGATCCAATTAAACTGCACAGGCACAGACTATCAGCACAGAAATCCCTACGGAGGACATATCCTACCATGTAGATAGAGAGCACTTGGCTCAGACTGCAAATGTAGATTTTAATCAGCTGAACGAGTCTTTCTCGTGTCCCAGTGTGTTTTCTTATTCTAATTTAAAGGAATAAAATGAAAAAGGGAAGAAAATACATTCTGCCATTAATGTTCCACTGTAGGGACACTGAACCAGTTTGTTCTAATTTGTTCCAAACCAAACCAAAAAAAAAACATGAATCTCAATAAAAAGACAAACACAAGCTGTTGTTGATGGGTTTCTATGCGATTTAATATTTGAATGTTTTTTAGTGGGAAATCAGAGAATTTGTGTAGATTTGATAAAAATCTAAAAGACAGAAAAAAGGAGAGAGAGAGCAACATCAGAGAGAGAAAGGGAGTGGACAGAGAAAACAAGAGTCTCTGTAAGTGTCTTCTTATCTCAAGCCAAGCACATTTTTCTGCTCCACAGTGAGCTGAATTATGTGCTCGGACTCAGAATTTGCCCTTTATTACTTGTCAGCTTGACTTGATGGTCCACTGCCCTTTAATACCTTATAATAGCAGAGGACCCACACAAACACGCTCGCATAAAGACAGTGAACTTGGTAAAAGATTAACACAAACATGCTTAAAATGTCCACGAAAGCTCAGGAAGAGGAAAGCTCAAGTAGTTACAGTGAGGCTCGTAATAAAAAAAGTCCTTCAGAGCTTCACAGTCTTCGCAAGATTTGCAGCAGATTTTATTCACTGAAATATTTTAACATCCTCTGCACAGACGACATTTAGTGTCTGTAAACATTCATGCTCTAACAATAACCCTGATTAACTCTGCTTACCAAGGACCTGCAAGCCAGCGCAGAGGGACAGAAAGGGGAAATCAGCAGGCTTTGCAAAAGCCAGAACAGCATCAAACTGAATATAATACAATCATTAAACATTCCAAAATTAATGTTGGCTTTTCAGCTGTGTTGAACTCAAAGATTACCTGAGGCTAACCAGATAATTATTTACAAAAACTAAACCTCCTGTTACCTGTGGATACAAATTAAAAGGGAAGAGGAGAAATGACGATGCAAGTAGGTAACATGCATACACACAAAGGCTTCTAGACAATGAGGCCACCAACACATAATCCACATCTTTGATGTATAAACCCGATTCATTTAGGATGCCGTGTAAAATGTTTATAAAAATAGAATTCGGTGATTTGCAAATCTCATGAACTGATATTTTATTCATAACAGAAAATAGAAAACATCTAAAATGTTTAAATAGAGAAAATTCACCATTTGAAGAAAAATATTGAGTTATTTTAATATGATGGCAGTAACACATGTCAAAAACGTTAGAACACGGCTGTTTACCACCGTGCAGCATCCCCTCCTCTTTTAACAACAGTCCGTGAATGTCTGGGAACTAAGGAGACCAGTGTCACAGAGTCCCAGCATCTTCTGAACTGGTTTTGTATCCACACTGTTACCAAAAGTATTCACTTGTCTGCCTGCAGACACATATGAACTTAGAGTGACATCCTATTCTTAATCCATAGGGTTTAATGTAATTTTGGCCCACCCTTTGCAGCTATGACATCTTCAGCTCTTCTGGGAAAGCTTTCCACAAAGTTTAGGAGTCTGTTTATGGGAATTTTTTTCTTGCAGAAGTGCATTTGTGAGGTCAGACACTGATGTTGGAGGAGGCGTCCTGACTCACAGTCTCTGCTCTAATTCATCTCAAAGGTACTCTATCGGGTTGAGGTCAAGGCCCCAAAACTTGCTAATGTCTTTATGAACCTTGCTTTGTGCACTGGTATGCAGTCATGTTGGAACGGAAAGGGGCCATCCCCAAACTGTTCCCACAAAGTTGGGAGCATGAAATTGTCCAAAATGTCTTGGTGTGCTGAAGCATTTAAGAGTTCCTTTCACTGGAACTCCTGAAAAACACCTCCACACCATAATACCCAAATTACATTTGGCACAGTGATTTTACGTGGCCTACCACGTCATGGCTGTCATAATACCTGCAGAGTGAGGTAATTTGACAAATGGACTTGTTGCACAGGTGGCATCCTATTACGGTGCCATGCTGGAATTCAATGAGCTCCTGAGAGCGAACACTTCTTTTACAAATGTTTGGAGGTGCTTAGGTGCCTAGTTATATACACCTGTGGCTATGGAAGTGACTGGAACATCTGAATTCAATGATTTGGATGGGTGAGTGAATACTTTGGCAATATACTGTATGTTAATGTATTGAATAACATCCAAAAGTACAGTAATGTAACAACACAATCTGGTTTAGACACTATGAAATGTGTTTCTCTAATAGTAAAACATTATCAGCTGCCACCAGGCAAGCCATGCTTGAAATGTTTCTAATGATAGGAGAGGCCTGAAGCCCCTTAAGGGGGTCCCACCTGTCTCCGCTCACTACATGAATAACATGCTTGATTCTGTTTAAATAAACCTAATGAACAGAACAAAATGCTGCTAGTCTAGTCTTAACTGCAGGGGAAAGATACTTACTAAGATAACTTCCACTAGCATCACATTGTTTGAGTGTCCCGCTCAACATGACTGAGTCAAGCACAAGCACAGGACCCAGAGTCAGGACACCAGTAGGAGGTTTGTGACCCCCCTTGTGTGAAAATCTTTTACCACAGAGTGCTCTATGTGCAATTATACCTGAGGTACACCTGAGGTACACCTGAGCTCAGGGGGTAGAGCAGGTCACCTACTCACCTACTCACCTACCTCATCCAGGCTGGAAAAACTGATCAGGAAGGCTGGCTCTGTGGTCGGCATGAAGCTGGACACTCTGGTGACAGTGGCAGAGAAAAGGACGCTAAAGAAACTGCTGGACATTATGGACAATGCAGGGCATCCTCTGCACACGGCCATAAACAATCAGAGGAGTCTGTTCAGTGACAGGTTGCTTCTCCCAAAGTCAAGAACCAACAGACTTAAAAACTCCTTTATCCCACACACCATCAAACTGTTTAACTCCTCTCTGGAGGGGAGAGGGGAAACAGGAGGACAAAGGAGGGGGGAACAACTGAGCTGTAGTGCCTTTTCACTGTGCAATACTTTGTGTTAATATCCAGCAGTGCAATAGACTCACAATACTTGAA
>VUQG01045209.1:0-16752 GCA_015106755.1 Etia nguti | reverse complement strand
TCTTTGCTGCCGTCTGCTGACTCACAAGCCCACATAAACTTGGCCCAAACAATGTGCACTTGGCTTTGTAAAGATCCACACTAACAATCTGGCACACCACAAACATTGGTACCGTGCCTCTTTAGTGAACTGTAAAGCTCATAAAAGAGACAGTGCATGAGCAGAATTAATAGTTTGCCAAAGTTTATTGGCAGGCTATATCACTGAGAGGTGGTTAAAGGAGGCGTTTGTCCCAGGTGGTTGTGGGATAACGAAGGCTTCCCATAAGAAAAAGTCATATTTCAATTAATGTCCTTATTTTACCTTTGCTAATGAATAAGTCAGTGGTACACAGGAATAGAGCAGATGAATCCAAATAGGCCAATCCACAAGCATTTGATTCAAGTTATTCATTATGTTATTTTAAAAACAGCACCCCACTGAAAAGGACACCTCATGGATCAAAACTCAGTTTGCTAATATAAGTATTTTCATTTGAAATAAAAAAAAATATATATTTATTTTTAGTTTTTCCCTTGAAGGAATCCATTACTAATCATGCGATGACCTTTTGACGGGATCATATCTTTTTACTTTTACATGGTGTAAACAAGTGTTGCTTTGAGCAAGTGTGCACTCCGGGCACCTTTTCACCAACCTTGCCGTTTTCTCTTTGGTATATGACGCATTGATCAGAGGAGTCGTGTTAACTGTCTGCAAGGCAGCAACAGAGAAAACGTATCACTTGTGAAAGGACTTGCTGAGCTCTCAGCTGTGCCCGGCGCAGAATATAGTCGCAGTTGTCTGAGCTTGTAGCTTTATCTGCATGTGTGGGTAGTTATCATGGACCACAATAATATGGTCTGTCTTTATTTTTCTATTTTTTTTACAGATTTCATTATGTTGCAGTCAGAATGTATATGCATTTGAGGGGTGCTGAAACACACAGCATCTTCCCTGTTGAAAAATATGAATTAATACTGCTCTATTATAAGTAGTACTAGCATGCAAGGCAAAATCGTGGTTTAAAAAAACCCCAGGATGTTACAAACAAGTTTCAGATTTGGGGATTTGATTGAGAAGCAAAGGAGAACACACGTTCAAACGTATCGTAGTGATTTGTTCATCGCAAGATAGACGAGTCACACTCGTGGTCAGAAAGTTCTGAGTAAACTGAAATGGCTAAGTTCTCTAATGTGAAGCTCTTAATAAACATTTACTGATACATTGTTTCCACCTTTGATTGTTGTTATTTAATTGCTGATATTAAATGTTACAGAGAAATGCATGATTGTGTTTATTGTGTTACTCCTAGTAGATGCTAATGTCCTCATAGTAATTATATGTTTCTAAACAGATTTCGCTGAGAAAGGAAAATGATGGTGTCCAAGTACAGACTTGTTTAAATCTGCACTTGATCTTTTGCTCTCGGCTCTCAATATCTCTCTCTCTTGCTCTCTCTCTCTCTCTCTCTCTCTGTCTCTCTCTCTCTCTCTCTCTCACACACACACACACACACACACACACACACACACACACACACACACACACACACACACAAACAGCTGATAAGACAAGTTTAATAAAACTTTGCCCTGCATGTGTCTTTGTTTTCAACATGTCCAGGAACCGTGAGGTACAAAGGTCTATCCAGGTTAGCTGTTCACATGTTGCTCTCAGCCTTTTACATCATTTTTAATTCTCTCCTGTATTTTATTCCCTGTCTCCTTGCTTCCTTTACTTAAACCCTTTTCTCACACTTATTGTCCATGCTTGACTTTTGCGCCTTTTAACCTGTAACACGAGAAGACGAGCTGCATCTTTTCCTGTGTGAGTAACACCGCTACAACCTCAGCATGTGACAAGCCGCTTATGCTTAACAAATCACACCAAGCTTGGACAGCTGCCCCACAGGAGGAACATGATGGCTTCATACTGACCAAGAAAAGTATGGTAACAACGTTATTTTACATGTATCACATGTAAAAACTAATGCTTTGAATTACACTTTCATTCGTCTTATCTTATAATGTTGTTGAGCTGCTGGGGTCATGATCCAGATTTGGGTTCAGACCTCTTTCATTCAAATCACACAGAAGGTGGGTAATCTCCATAATTGAAATGCCTGAAAATCCTCTGTTCTCTATGCACTCTGTGCAGTTTCATTATCATTTTTTTGTGTTATGTATGTTTCATCAGCAGAAAAGGGAACTGAGCTAAATCCTATCATGTGTGATAAATTGTGCTCTGACTGTGGTCCAAAGAGATCCAAGAGACAGATAACTTACAATAAATACATTTTACTGTTTAAATGTCCTTTTTTAGGCTAGACGTTGGTTGGAATAAAGAGGTGTTGAATGTCTTGATTTATGACAAATGTTTCATGTTTAGTTGATTCAATAGGGAGAGTGAGTATGGCTCATTGAAATGAAATGCTGCTTAGACAAAGACTAATCCAGCCCTCGAGATTTTAGTCTTGTGGACACACGTGGTGGTCTGTTTGACGCAGACATCAAAGAAGTAAATGGACTGTATGTACTTCTCATGACCAAAGTTACATTGTCAGTGTTATCTAACTGCATGTGATGAAAACACAACAGCACCACACAAGTCATTGTTGTCATTAGTCAGTATTGTTTGGTGTGAATTACAGCTGGAACTGAACACTTAACCTAGGAATCAACATTAGTTCAGTGAGTGTTTATGTGAGGGAAAAACTTTAAGAATCAAAAACCTCATATTGACTTCCACAAGATTTTGCATCCTATCTGGATTTTCCCCATAATACCAGGAGATGAAACTTTACTTTCATGTGGTGTCCCAGTTCATCTTAAAAGCTTCTTGGACTTTTTGTCAGGGCTCTGTACAGGACCCAGGTTCATATTACTCAAATATATCCACCCATCTATTTTCTTAGTCCCTTATCCAACCGACGACTGGAGGGGAACTTGAGTGCATGGCAGTTATCGGGATAGACTATTATGTATAGACTATTAGTGTATCACTAGTCTAACACAGATAGACAGACAACCATTCACGGTCATATCTCCACTTGTTTAAATTTAGGTCACCAGTTATGCTAAAAGTCATCTTTTTGAACTGCTGGAGGAAACTCACATAAGATGAAATACAAACTCAGTCTCTGAACCTTATTGCTGACGCAATGTTAATTCACGATGGGCCTCACAACTACATCATGATATTCCAAAAAAAAAGTTCAATGATGATATTAAAGATCTCACAACACAGTAAAAAAAAATAAAATGGAGTCATCTGTTTACATTTAGGTCACACATCAGGAGCTTCTACTGTCTCCTCCTTCTTAGCCTGGTTGTACTCTTACACTTTGTTTTTCAGAGTACAGTGCTCTGTGCGAGGTTGTCGAAGTCACTCCCTTTTTAGGGACTAAATCGTTATTGGAAACAAAATCGCAGCTCTTGCTCTCAGACATACCTGGGCTGGTCTTGTTGTTGCATGCATTAGTGAATGTGTTCACTGATATCATGATATAGGTTTTTATATATTAAGTACAGTAGTTGGGTACTGTTCTTAGAAGGTAACTTTTTCACTCAGTACTGACAAGTTTTAACCAGAAGTATCCAGATACGTCTTTCTGTTTAATGTATTTGTGTCCAAAATATGTTTATTTGCATCTGAAATTAAACAAGAACTTCATTCAGATTTAGTAGTTGTTCTGAAAAAATTCAGTGCAGAGACACCAACCTATATCTCTTTATAAATTAAAGTCTCTTATGGAAAAAAAAAATGAACATGTTTTTCTCCCTGTAGATATTTGACTCTTTGAGAAGCCAGTGCAAGTGAACATGGACTCTGCATTGAGAACTCAGAGGAGAAGGATAACTGTGGCGGCAGCTGCAGCCCCCGATGGGGGCTACGCCTGGTTCATCCTGCTCTCTTGCTTTCTAGTTTTTGGTCTGACCTTTGGGGTAATTAAAGCATTTGGTGTATTCTATGTTGAGATACATCAATACTTTGAAACCACAGCAACAGGTACATCGTGGATCACCTCTATTGCGGTGGCTACCATTCACATTGTAGGTAACTATCAGCAAGTTTTTAATCTTAAGCATATCTGTATTTAATACAGTAAGTGTATGCAAGCAAGTGTGGTAAGAGTAGACAGCAGAACATCCCGACATGTTTACCTATTTTGACAGTATTATCTCGATGAGTTTACCCTTTAAATGCCCTCTACTTTTTAAGTTATGACCACCAGGTGTTACTCTTCTACAATTTAAAAAATGTTAAATATTTGACACCCGTTTTTTTCTTGTGCAGAATGAATTCTACTGTATTAATCACAAAACTACCAGGAAAATACTCAAAATAATAAGATATAATTTTGAACCCAACTGTTAGGATAGTTTAGTTATATAAACTATATAGCTGGACAAAAAAGGACACTCTTAAATCTATGTTTTATTCTAAGCAAGTTACAGAACAGATTAAAAAGTATCTCTTGTACTGTGAAGTGTCTAAATGTTGTTATGGAATCAATTATATGAGTATGTCTTGTGTGTCCATTTGCAGCTCCCGTGGCATCTGCACTCAGCGCCCGCTTCAGCCATCGCTCTGTAGTGATAACGGGTGGTCTTATGTGCAGCTTAGGAGTTGTATTTGGGGCTTTTGCTAATAACCTCACTGAACTCTACTTAACAGTAGGGTTTCTAAATGGTAAATGATATGATGCACACAAAAGCAACTGAAAACCCAACACAGAAAATATCATCTTTGATGTTTTTCTTTGCTGCAGGATTTGGCTATGCTTTAACGTGGACGCCCACAGTAACCATGCTGGGCTATTACTTTGAGAAGAGGCGCCCGGTGGCAAATGCCTTATCCAGCTCAGGAGAATGCATTCTTACCTTTGTCCTCACCCCCTTGTTTCAGCTGCTGATTGACAGCTTCTCTTGGAGAGGTGCTCTGCTGATCTTAGGGGGTCTGCAGCTTAACCTGTGCGTATGTGGGATGCTGTTGACGCCCCTGAAAGCCAACAAAGATCCTACTAATGGCAGTGAGGTAAAAGCTGAGGAAGAAAGCTTGGACATCAGATCAGTCTCTAAAGAGGACTTGGATGAGGTCAAGTCCAGCTGCCATGTAGGGAAAGAGCTGGAAATATCCGAGGATGCTGATGAGTGGAGAGCGGAACTATGTTTTGAAGATCCCAATGACAAATATAATATGACTGAAGAATCAACCAGCAGAACTAAGTGGACTGAACTAAAGAACAAAATTCTTCTATATGTAGATTATACCCTCATTACAAATGCTCAATTCATGATCTACTCTATGTTTGGGGTGTTTGCTGCTCTGGGTTTCTTTGCCCCAGCTCTGTTCCTGGTTCCCTATGCCCGCAGTAAAGGGATCGAGGAGTACCAGGCAGCTGCTCTTATGTCCATCTCTGCAGTACTGGACCTCTTTGGAAGGGTCTTTTTTGGCTGGGTGGCAAACCTGAGATTGATAGAGACGGTAGGTTCAATGTAATAATAAACCAGAGCTGGAGCCATATTTTGAAAATCACGTGATAGTAAAGTGCTTATTATTAACAGTATTAATGCACTCTAATGCACATTCGGTTTCCTGTTTCCAGGTTCAGCAGCTGACAGCTACAGTGATTCTGCTGGGTACAGTGTTACTGCTATGCCCGCTGACTACCTCATTTTCAGAGCTGGTTGCCTTTAGTGCAGTTTACGGGCTGGTGTATGGTGCAACGGTTGCCATTCACATCACTGTGCTGGCTGAGGTTGTAGGCATCCAGAGGCTCGGAAGTGCACTGGGGTTCTTCATGCTTATACGCAGCAGCGGAGGCCTGCTTGGACCACCTATTGCTGGTGAGTTTTTATAGTGAACACTGAAAACCACAGACATGTTAAACCTTCTGTGAATATCACAAAAGAAATGGATTTTTAACTTTAAGTTGTTGCTGTGAAACTTCATCTCATCCATTCAGGTGTTGTGACTTCAAACTAAAAATGTATAATTATTGAATTTGCTGTATATTAACATTTCTATTTGCAAAGCTTTAGAAACATTTCAAGGTCACAGTGTCCCCTTGCATTATCCAATACACAAAGTCTTACACAATGGATGTGCTTATGCATTTTTCTACAATGTAACTGCAGCCCATTGAAGCTCAGTGGAATCAAATGAGATTTTGATATCTTGCTTACATGCAGTACCGCCTTACAATTAATAATGGATTTCATCAAATGTCCATCTGACAGAATCCTTGTTTGCTTTCTTTTTTGTATTTAGGGTAAATGGGTAAAAATGACATTATGATGCTGCTTTATGTTTATTTTACAGCCTTCAAATATGTCTTTTTCTTGTTTAACAGAGGCTCTTTCCCACTGATTTTTCCTTCTGTTACACTGCATTGTAACAGCAGCTATAGTAAAAATGCATGCAAAACAGAAAAAAAGACCAAAGACATGACAAATGGCAAATAGACACCTAATTGGAAGTGCTTGTATCCTTAAAGCTTTTTCATCTCACCACCTTGGCAAGAAATATGTAAATAGATTTTCAAACAAATATACCCATTTGTGGCTTGAATGGGTTGCAAATATCCCATCATACGTCTCCAGTAATCTGTCTGCAAATTTAATTAAAAAGGCATTTATTGAACTAAATTGCAGTAAAATGTTATTCTGCTTCTCTCCTCTCTCTGTGCAAACCAATACATACCATTAGCCCCGCCTCCCAAATCAGCGAGTATTTAACCTGATTATGGAGGTTGTGACCCACATTCACACACAACACAAAACAAAAGCAGTAAATAAAGATTAAAAAACGTCCACCTTGATTTGGCATCCAGACAGACAGATACACTCCCTTTGGTGGAAGATATAAGTTTATTTGCTTTTTTGTTTTGTTTTTTAAACAAAAGAAAATGTTGCATAGAAAAAATATCAACAAATACTTTTTGGTCCTTCCCCTGTTTCTTACTTTCCTTCTGATATTTAAAGCATTTTTTTTTTTTTAAATTTCTTTAACAACTTCCTAAAAATCTCTTAATTTGGATAAAAGTGACACCTCCCAGATTTAAATGTTGAATTAAAGAAAACGCTCAAGGCTGAAACTGCCCTCAAATATAGTTAAATGCTCATTGAAGTGAAGTAGATGCAAATATAGCCAGTGGTGTCCTATTTTTAACTTAACATGGCTCCTCTGACACAGCGGCTATTTCTAACTACTTCTACTACTTTGATGACCGGAGAGTTGATGGATTTTGAGGATGCATCAAAGATTCTATTTATGTTTCCTTCATGTGAGTCGCTGCCATCACTGCCTTAGGATGAACCTAATGTTAGTGCAATCCAGTTTCTGCCTCAGTCTTTTGCTTGTTCATGAACAATAAGATAGTTTTAACATTGTTGTGTTTGTTGGTTTTTTGACAGCACAGGTGAATTCCAGTGATGAATAGACGTTGTCACGCTTCTACTTTTCCTTTCAGGATTCTTCATTGACAAGATGAGTGATTATGGGACAGGTTTCCTCATGGCAGGGGTGTCTCTCATTGTCTCTGCCTTGTTCCTGCTCCTTCTCCGCATAATGAACCGAAGAGGTCAGGGCACAGCTAACAAGAGCCGTAATACACACAAGGACAAAATAGGACAAAGTCTAGAAGGGGAAGAAAAAGAGGAGCCGGACATGGCATGACAGAGGATTTTCTGCAGCTGGTGAGTTTAAAATGGTGATTGAGCCAAAGATTGCCATCAAAAAAGGAAAGAAATGCAAAAAGCAAGGATAGGGAAGTTACAAGTCAAAAACTGTCACCCTGCTAGATTGCCATATGTTTCTTTTACGTACACAAGCATCACACAAAATGTCCAATGGAAATAAAGAAATTGTCATTTTGTCATTTTGACATAAACACTTTGCAGCTGATTTCCTCTGTTTACTTTTCACAAAGCACAATTTTACAAAGCGAGCTGTCTCTTTTTTTATTATTTTCAATGTTAGCAGTGTCAGTTCTGCAGGCATGTTTACAGTCAGTGGATTGGAACAAATGTATTGGGTTTTTTCAGATGCATTTGAGATGAATTTCAAGGAAGAACAAGCAGAAACACATGAAAGGGCTAGCCTTTTTTAACAGGATGTTCAATGCTTTTTGTACCAATAGACTGACGAACATTTTGTACAGTCCTCAAAAATCTTGTAGAAAACACTGGACTCACTCGCTTGTCTGCATAAAGCTGTAGTAATGATAAGATTTGACCTGGCTATTCACAAGCTCATTCCCATATGTTAATAAATAAAACTTTGTTATTGAATGTCTTGAATCCTTGTATGGATGAGGTGTCATGCATGGACAAGTGCTGAGCTACTTTAAAAATGCAACTATGTCTCCCTCCAGTGATAAGATACTGCTATTGCATTTGCAGCCTTCCTGACTGCAGCACTGAGCTGAAAATGCTGATATATACAGATATTAGACCACAGAGAGGATTACAGACTATTGGGGAAAAAAATTAAAAGCCCCGATTACATTAAGTTGCATCGGGTATGAAAACCTAAACTCTATGAAGCATGCTCTCCTTTACTTTTAGGCCCATTGTAAAGTATTCAAAGTATTCAAAGGTTCAACATTGGAGTTTGAAACCCACCGAGATTTTTTCCTGTCCTATGCTGCACAATGTTTGATATATGCGAACCCTGCAGTAATGCAAACACACAGTAACAAGTGTAAATAAATACATCATTCTTCATAAACCTGTAATAACAAGATCCAAAGTGACGTTTACAAGCAGTGGCCCACACTGGAATGCCCCCACACTAAGAGGCACAAGATATGCAGACTCGCACAGGCCAACAGACACCGCAAGGCAAAAGGCTACAGAAATGAAAACTTGCCACAACAAGAGAGCTGGTCTCAGAATACCACAAGCCTTTGATCTACCAGACAGGAACAAAGACATAATCCATGTTTCATAGGAACTCCACACGAAAACCAAACACACACATTCATTCACACACACTCGCAGGCACACAGTATGCCGTGGTTGAGTGCCAAGAGAGGGATGCGGCTACCTATCGTCAGGAAATGGTTATTGTTTTCTGAACTGAACAAATGTGCATTTTCAGATCAGTAAGATAAGAAACTAGGGCGGGTTATGCAGTTTTCATTTTCAGTGTAAGGACTGATTTATTGCACCACTGATTTGCAGGGTGTATAAGAACCATACAGTTACCAGTCACCCCAAAAAACAAGTTGTCTTCTATCACTTCACTTGTTCCAAATTGTCACCAGCTCATCATTGTGGCTGGGACAGCCTCATTCTGTCCCCGGTCCCATGTTAACACTTGTGCACTGAGCATAACAGAAGCAGACAAAAATCCTTCCACTATCCGTCAGATCCCAACAGAAAGTTTCTCTCGCTCTACTGGCATCCGCCCGCAGGCTGCCTCATTTTTACAACCAATCCAAAACAACAAAGCAAAAACCTGTGACAGTGAAACTGTGAAAGAAATGTTTTTCTGCAGGATTGTCTCTAAGTAGTTTGAATAATTAGAGTTTACCAGTATGGATGATTTGAGCTTCGTGATTAGCCTTTGGAATATAAATGATGTTTAGTCGGTACCAAGGACCCACAGTGTACCAAGACAAGAACATGACTCAGCAGCATGTTGTTAATTTGACTATGATTTGCAATCAGACATCTTGTCCATACTCATCAGAATAAAATATCATAATATGAGATGTGGCTAGAAAGTGCACTGCAATCTAATAAGTCAACTTTTACATTTAAATGATTCAGTCACAATAAATACGGTGTTTTTTTCATCTATATGAGGGAAACACCTCGTCTCATCTTTCAAGTCACCCAGTACGGTGGGATGCGTGTAAAAAGAGAAAGAGAGAGAGCAGTGACCTGAGGCAGCCTAAATCTGACCCTTTCAACATCATCTCCAATAAAGAAGGAAGCACACGAAGAGCTTTGAAGTCTAACATGAGTTACTGACGCACCTCCTGGACACTTTGACCCCACAGTAGAACGCCTGAGCTATGAGCTGCTATAGAAACTGAATTAGTTTCTTTCTTCTTCTTCTTCTTTTTTTTTTTGACCTGTAGGTCACAGTGAGGAATTCTGCACAGCTATCTGAGTTCAAAGTTTTTAGTTGCAGGATGAGAAGAGTTGTGAGGCAAGAGGGAGGGAAAAAAAGACAACTGTATCTGAAAGATGAGAAACTAATTTGGACAAAAAAATGGAAAGTTAAAACTAAGGTGGAGCACATGAGGTAGAACAGTAGCCAATCAACCATAAATAAAAGACAAGAGGAAGCGCAAAGTGTAGAAGAATGTGACGAAAGAGAAGCAGAAAGACAGAAAAGAACCAATTACCGTATGCTGGGGGGAGCTCTCAGAGTGAGCTCACACATCAGACTTTTTGCAGGTTGGAGCTGTTAGAGGATACAGTATTGTGATATTTTAGTGAACAGAAGGGAAGTAGAGCAGAATCACATCAACAAGAAAGTCATCCTGATAATGAGAAATGAATGAAACAGCTAAAAAGGGTCTAGATTCATTAAGATTTATAGCAAACAAACCTCACACTATGAATCATTACTAAAACATATCACAGCTGTAAACATGGGCAGATTTTTGATTTTTGTTTATCCGAGATGTCACGAGATATCTGTCTTTAGTACTTTCTGGGGAATGTTCTAAACTACAGTGAATTAAAAAAAACCACACACACACACACACAGCCAAGAGGTTTGAATAATGAACAGATGTAAATTTGGAGTTTGTGTTTTTCTTTTCTTATTATGAGTCGCTCCCTGCCTCCAATAACTGTTCAGTTTGCAAGACTTAGGCGATTAAATCTTTTGTAAATAAAAACAGCCTTTTTATGATTTTAAGGTTACTGGCAGTACTGAAGTGAAGTAACTGTATGGGCTTTATGAATGCCTTTTTGTCTGTCACCCATCACAAACCCTGCCTCTCCTTTTATCTCCAGCTCTTCTGTCCCTCACCCTCTTTTTATCTTTCCACCTTGATCTTCTTCAGCTTTTATTTTTCTGTCAACCCACAGTATTAAACAGCTGCCATACTCTACTTTAAATCATCAGTGAATAAGTGTTGCCGTATCTCTCACACTCTTAAATAGTAAGCCTTTAAATGCCATACAAAGGAAGCAATATTTTATTATAACATGCACTGATATTGACCTGATACTTCATTAAAATGCCCAAACTGAGTTGGACCCACTTTTGCATTCAGAACTACCCTTATTCCTCATGATGTAGATTCAACAAAGTGATGGAAACATTCCTGAGACTGTCGTCCATACTGACATGCCAGGTTCACACAGTTGCTACAGATTTGTTGGCTGCACATCCATGATGTAAGCTCAGTTCATTTCAGTTTTAATTATCTGGTGCCAAATCTCAACACTCACTTTATATTGTAAGTTAAAGACAATAACAGAGGGAAAACCCAAATAATCAAACCACCTGTAAGCATGCATTAGGTGACAGTGGGAGGGAAAAACTCCCCTTTAACAGGAAGAAACCTCCGGCAGAAGCAGGCTCAGGGAGGGGGGGCCATCTCCTACGACCGGTTGGGGATGAGGGGAGGAAGACAGGGAGTTTAATAATAGCTAATGATTACATGCACACAGAGTGTGAAAAGAGGTGAGTGGAGAAGCAGAGAAGAGGGCACTGAAAGCTGAATGCTCTGCCTCCCATTCTACCATTAAACACCCTATAAATCACATGTGAACCAGCAGTCTGAGAGCAAAGCGCTCCATTGTGGTGATATGCTACTATGAGGTCCTTAAGATAAGACATGGCCTGACTGAGGTATAACGATAACCAAGTAACTGTGCCTTTGACTGTATGTTAATGTAAAGGCTCCCTTTAATATAGCGAGTGACATCATGTGCAGTGGAGTTGGACAAAGAGCTACGATATACGATGTTTTTTCTACCATGTAATTATGATCATTGGAAAGTTAGCATTTTAAAATTAAATTACATCTCCTGTCACTTGTGTCAGACTTTAGATACTGGAGCTCATTAGTGGCTCGTTTAGAAAATTAAAAGGAATGCCCCTGCAAAACTGAGCCTCAGTTTCCTGTTCTTAGCTGACGGGAGCGACATCCAGTGTGGTCTTCTTCTACTGTTGCCCATCTGCTTCAAGGTTAGATATACTGCATACCTTGGCTCTAAAAAGTGGTTAACTGAGTTAGTGATCTTTAAGAAGCCTGGCCATTCTAATCTGACCTCTTAAATCAGCTGTCTCCCCCATTCTGACTGCTAATGAGCAGTTGAACGGGTGTACTTAATAAAATGTGTGTGTGTGTGTGTGTGTGTGTGTGTGTGTGTGTGTGTGTGTGTGTGTGTGTGTGTGTGTGTGTGTGTGTGTGTGTGTGTGCTGGTGGTCTGGGCTGTATTCATTATTTAGTGAGAGCTATTACTGGGGATAAGAGGCTGCTCTCTCCTCTCTCTCAGGACCGTATCGATTGCTTTAATTGCCCCGAAAGATTGTCAACTCTTAAGATAGATATTAAAGCGCCGACGAGGCTCTGCCAGGATGCATGGCAAATGGAGCTAACGGCCCTGCTTGTGTGTGTGTATGTGTGTGTGATGGGGTGAGGATGGAGGATTGGCTGAGCCCAAAGTGGGATGCAACATGTCCCAGGCCGCCTGTCGTGCAGCGAGCGAGGTCTCGCCTCGCCCGATCGATAACATTCTTGTGAACACACGAGGCGCTCTATGCGCTCACTGACAGGAAGTAAAAACATTTAAAAAGAGGGAGGGGGGTGATGGGAGAGGAGGGGGGTCACAGGAGGCATTTTCTAGTTGGTCGTCTGTTTGCAGATCAAATATGTTTAGGAAAGAGTTGTTTGTTATCTCACAAGGCAGCGAGATGTGACTGCAGTGGCCACATAGTCAGGACTCACACACACAAGCGCACACACACACAGATGAAGCGCTGTGTCTGTGTGTGTGTGCGGGGGGGGGGCAGTGATCTGTGTAACCTGCTGTCCCCTGATGGACGAGGTCGGCCGAGGTGAGCGGTGGTGTCGCCGCCACCATCACACATCATTCGGTGTAATTCTACAGCTGCAACAAATAAAAGTGAAGAAGAAAAAGAAGAGAGACAATGCAGAAGGGACGAGTCACAGTGGCCGCTGTCCGACAATCTTTAACATCAGGTGTTTATTTATGTTTTTACTATTCATCATTATTTATTCATCCTGATCACACAAAGTTAGTTTTAGATTCTTTCACATGACGTAAACATTTGCATATATGAGTCGTGCACATGTGTGATCAACACATCAAAGAATAAATCGCCAGGTCTCAGGCTTAAAATGTCTTAGATTAAATGTTATGAGCAGCTTAAATATGTTTTAGTATATTTTAATTTGCAGTAATAACACATTAGCTGTAATTTAGGAATGGATTATTAACAGCTGCTGGGAGACGGTTCGCAGCGATAATGTCTCAGAAACGTTCTTAATGTTTTGCTGTAGTTATGAGGAAACTCCTGCAGTCACAGTTCAGCTGATTCACTGTCAGAGTTTGTTAATATTCAGTATTGTGTCTGAAATGGTTCACATAGCACTGAAACGTTCTGGTAGATAATTTTGTGTGAAGCAGTCGCGCCTGTAAGGCTAATACCTGCACGTTTATTTTTGCACAGTAGTAACAGACTGTGCCAATCCTGGTTCATCATACTCCGACCTCAGGATGCACTACCTGTGCAGGAAGTAACCTGCTTATCGTCGACCAATCGCACCCCGCGCTGTGTGAGTTATGTCAGCTGTTTGTGCGCCTCTCAGGGTGTTTGTTGTGTTTGGAGGTGAGAAGAGGGCGTGGGGTTCCCCGCCGCTCAACCTGGAGAGGAGGATGTTTATTTGGAGCTAAAAGTGGAACGCCGGTCGAGGATTAACCTGCTGACTGACTTAGTGTTGTTCCACTGCTGCTATGAAAAAACAGCCTGAGGTGACCTACACCTGTGCTGCAGGTGGAGGTCAGTTCAGTCCAGATTTATCATCCAACGGGAACCTGAAGCCCGTCTGATCCCACGGAGCCTGAGCTGTTAGTCCGAGAGCGCCTACTGGGCCCGTCGCTGTTCCTCGTTACTCAGATTGCACCCTTGTTGTCGGTGCACTAAATGGGGTTGGTTCACCTGATGTATGCCTGCTGTGTCGCATTAATTCTGCTCCGGTTACCTGTGTGGAAAACGGTGGGACGAAGACCTGACGAAGAGCTCAAACTCTCTTTTTTACCCCGCAGCTGTAGAAGGCTGGCCGGGCAGCATGGACACCAGAGGTTGTAAATGCGATAACTTGAGAATGAGGCAACGTAGGATTTTCAAACTGATAGCGCAGGTGTGTCTATAGCAGGCTGTAGGGGTTCACTGGTGGTTGCCAGTATTCCTGAAGTCTTCCTGCACAGAACAGCTTGTGAATAACTAACAGAGGTGTGCAGCTACTCTAAACAGGGACTAGAAAGAGAGAGCATATTTCTCCTATATTGGCTTCCCTTCATTGGGTCCCTGTTATATCCAGAACTGAATTCAAAATCGTGCTCCTCACATACAAGGTCTTGAATAATCAGGCTCCATCTTATCTTCTTAATGATCTTATAGTACCATATCACCCCATTAGAGCACTTCGCTCTCACACTGCAGGCTTACTTGTTGTTCCTAGAGTATTTAACAGTAGATTAGGAGGCAGAGCCTTCAGTTTTCAGGCCCCTCTTCTATGGAACCAGCTTCCACAATATAATATAGAGGAAATATCCTCAGAGTGTGGGGATTTTATAAGAAACCTGCCTGATGAGTTTTGGGTGCAGACTGATTTTCCTAAATCTGACATGTGCCCTTCATACAGTACTAATTAATAAATACTGAAACTCAGTGAAAAGCAAAATATCTCAACAAAACCCAACAGTGCATCATGAATGTGATCAGAGGCCCAGCCAATTACACTCATCTGAACTGTCCAGGTTGGGATTGTTTTTAAGCCACGCTGCAGGTTTCCTTCATTTTTAATGACAAACACTTAAAACAAGTCAGTCTGTGTTTCCTGTAACGGCGTTCAGCGGCCTGTGCTGATCTCAGAGCGCCTGATCGGGTCGCTCTGATCCTTGGACTCAACTCTCTCTGACATTAGCTAATCATCTGCAGTCACGCAGGGACTCTGATGGAGCAGTGAGGAGATTCGGAGAGGAGCCGCAGCGTGCCTCCTCGTGTTTCGCTGGCGGGAGGAAACACGGCAGGCACGATTAGGAAGGAAATCCACGAATAATCCAGCAATCCTGTCTGACTTAAAGGCATTAAAATGGGGGGAGGAGGGGGGTTCATGGAGGAGACGCACACCTCCTCACTTCACCTCCTCTGCAGGGGGTTTCCTCAGCTCAGAGAAGCTTGTGTTAGAGCTGGACTCTTTGCTCCTCTGCAGGTTAAATTGCGTTCTCCTCTCAGCGGTAACACATTTTACTAAACGCAAACAAAACGCACACCTCATCCTCTGGCCTGTCCTCGGTGCTGTGTGAAGGCAGTTTGATGTGTTTGAATGTTTTAAGTCACGAGGGCTCGACAGGTGGATGTGATCTGCTCTCCTCCCCTCGGCACAGCTCCAGTGGTGGATTAAAGAGGCGCTGCTTGGCTCATCATCGCTAACAATTCAAGAAAATCTGTAGAAACGGCCTAAAGAAGGGCTGTAAAACTGTCTCTCGTACATGTGATGTCAGGTGAGGACAGGTGTGTTCAGGACACCGCCCGCAGCTTCAGGTGGGGTCACCGCCTTGCCTCGGATGAAAGCAGGTCATTAAAGCCCATTTTAGCCTCAATCTGCTCCAGTCTGTCGCCCATTATCAGGCTGAGGTTTACCTGAACTGACCTGAAGCCCAGCGTGTCCTCAGCTCACCTCTCAGGGTGAGTTAGGGACACGGTCATTTTGACCCGCCCACCTCGCAGGTGAGAATGCTTCTTCACCTCTCAAAGACCTTCAATATTTCTTTACTCCAGCATCTCCCATCACCTCTCACTCTGTTCTCTTTGATGGGTTTCAGGTGAGCGGCAGGGGAGGGAAGGGTTAATCACAGGAAGTGTGAGGAGTCTCTTCCAGGTGGTGCAGCACAGGTTAAATCCCCTGAGAAGAGGAATTGGAGCTGACCTGATCCTCCTCAGAGTCTCTGATCTGCTCCCAACCTGCTCCCCAACACACACACACACACACACACACACCTTTATTTAAAACTTTCGGATGAGTGAAACCGTTAACGCTGTTTGAATCCAGAGTGAATTAAAGCGGCAGTTAGAACATTATCCACCGACAGCTCTTTGGTTCATGTTTCCATCACTGGTTAAATTTTTGTCATAGATTCACATTACACCTAATGCTAACATGTGCACTGACCAGGTTAGCATTTATGACTTCAGTGTTGTTGAAACAGGAGCTTTACTGACCTTTGACCTCCTGAAGTTGTTCAGAGTGATAAACTTTGACAACTTCAGCTGTGTGTGTGTGTGTGTGTGTGTATGTGTTTATAATGACGCCATGTTTCTGAGTTCAGTCTGCTCTCAGATCATCTCTTAGCCGAGCTTCTTTTCTTTTTCCTGCTTTAAGTTTTTGTGATGCTGAAAAAGTTTAAAAGGGAAACAGAAATGCTCTAAGGTGTGTTTGTGTGTGTGACTGTGACTGTGTGTGGCAGTGTGTGTGTGTGTGTGGCAGTGTGTGTGTGTGTGTGTTTGGCAGTGTGTGTGTGTGTGTGTGTTTGGCAGTGTGTG
>VUQG01045208.1:0-21891 GCA_015106755.1 Etia nguti | reverse complement strand
CCAGCGGCATCCCCATTCCTGCCAGTGTAAAGAAGATTAATTACACATTTAATCCATGTTACATCTTAAAATAAGAAAAGGAAGTAGAGGACATGTCTTTCTACATGGATTGGTGTCTGTGTTGAGCTGATTTTGGTCCCTGTGCCTTATGTTTGACACCCCTTCTCTGAAGGGTTGGCATTATTATGGTTAACTTTCATGCTCTGCATGAAGCTCCTCAACTCGTCATTTATAATCTCCTCATCAGAGTTGCTCTGCTTTCAGCTGTGTTGTTTCTTTTTAAGAGCTGTACAAGGTTTTTATTTTTTCTGCTTACCTCAGATTCTGCTGCTGCGAAAGCTCATGGGAGACTTGATCAAGTGAGAGTGTTTTGAGCCCATTGCTGTGTCTGCAGTGATTTGGTCACTCCTGCTGCTCTAGCTTTGATGTGACAAACCTTTTTAATTTTTGAAATGAGTCATTTTTAAAGGGGGGATCTAAAAAAATAACTCCTGTCTGCCATAATGTAGTGCTTTTTTATTATCTAGGTTTTAACAACTGTCTTGATTGCCACGGTCAGCAGAGAGTCGTTTTTTCCCTTGAAAATATTTTTATTGGCTTGAACAATGCAACCCTAATATTAGCATTCACCATACCAGTGATTTGTAAACAACTGAAGAGCGCTTAAAATTGTGCTCATTTCGTGTCACTGAAAACTCATGATTTACAGCTCTGTCCTCTTTGGTCATTCTTTGGATCATCTTTTGTAGCAATCCCAGGCTAGCAGGTATCCTTGTTTTGAGCTGGTTCTTTGGCAAGCTGAGCAATAACCACGTCCTTCTTCTATTTCCAGGAATATGAGATGACAGCAACATTTTTCATACACCAACTGCACTTTCTGTCTTGGCATCTTTTACAGCTCCCTGTAAAGAAATCAAGCCATGCAACAATCTTTTCCTTTCACAGAAATGTTAAACCAGGAGAAATGTTGAAAACTTTGTTGAAAAACTTAGAAAAACCAGATTGTTCAGTAGTTCCTCTTACTTCACTCAAGTCTTCACTACATATATTAGAAGCACCAAACTGTGACTTGGTTACCGTATGGTTCCCAACCGGTCTCCAGACCTTGGGAACCAAATTAGCAGATTTTAGTAACTTTTCAGGAATAATTTTAACCAGTAATTTCATTTAATCCTGGAACTCTACTGAAGTAACGCTTTTCCAGGTATGAAAGTGATTGTAAGACCAATGAGAATTGGATTGGATTGGAGCATATAAACCGGCCAATTCACAAACCAATCATGCAACCTGGAGACCTTAGCACTGACTAAAGCAGGCAGTGTCAAAGACTTATATAAAGTTGCAGTTAAAATTGTCCATCAGCTACACCTGGAAAACAAACTCACTTATGTTTACTTAAAATTTGTGACCGTGCACCCCGAGATAATACATCCACACTGTGTGATTGAATCCTGTTTAAATGTCCCCCATAGACTAGTCCATTAACTCCGTCTGTAGCACTTTTCATTGTTTAATTTAAATGTGCTTTGCATATCTGTACTTCATTGATTGCGATTACATATGATGTTGTTTGTCTTGCCAGAAGCCCAATTACCCGCCAGAGACACTAAAGGCTTGAACTCTTTACTCCACATGAGAGAAACTCTGTTAATCTGTATGCTTATCTGCTTCAAAACACTTACTAATCTGTTTAAAACACCTTAGAGTTAGACTATGCGCTAACCCTCTACATTGTGCTCTTTTTGGCAGTTTTGGAAGGTGAGAGCGTTTTAGCAGACTGAAAACAGAGCCACCACTCTCATTATCTGCCCTTCACTTTTCCAAGGCTCTTTGAGAGAATTTGTGTACGTGTTTGTGTGTCTTGGCCTATCTTCCTCTTGTTCGTGTTGGTGAACGGTAATCTGAATGAATAATTAATTTGGCTGCGAACCAGTTATAAATGAGAGGTTTGGTTTTCCTTTTGCTGAACTACAAATGCGCTTTGATGTTTCACACCAAGGCTGACTAAGAGCAAGAGGAATAAAAATAGAAGAGAGCTCTGTTACAGCAGGTTCAATGACGGCGCTCCCTACAGAGGATTTTAGAGAGGGAGAGGATTTGAAGCTAATCCCACCAACAGAGTACAGTATGAATGAGGGCAATGAAGTGATCCCCGCTGCAACCCGGAAAAGTTGCTCAATGACACTGCTGTCAAAAGCTCTTAACTGATCAAATGGGCAAATTGTTATTTAAGGCAAGAAGTATTTGTAAGAGCTGTAATCCTGATACAGACTGATAGAAACCGGCCTACAGCACAATGGACAGTGATTTTTGTAAATCTCCTGCAGAAGTACCATATCCCTTTCAAATCAGCACTGGAGACAGTTCATTTGAATATGGCTTTTGTCAGCTAAAACCCATGCAGAGCTGTAATTCTTCTTAGATAAAAGAGGAAACTCGTCGTTTGCTCCTGAAATGTGTTTTTCATGTTCAGGTTCACTGATTTTAAGTGCTCATCTTCTGTTAACATTGCGTGACTCTATTAGCTTAGAAAAAAGTGCTGTGAAACTCTAACATTGGCATATATTTCATTTAATTTTCACTCTATGTCCTTCAAAAAATATATCATTCATTTTAAAAGGTTTCATGTAAAGACCAGCTACACTAAAAGACATGGTTGGGCTTTAATAGCCGTATTAAACAAGACTAAACCGATATGGGAAACTCTTTTTGTGGGTTCATTCATTTTGCAAAAGATCCCTCTGGCAAGCTGCATCCACACCAAATGGAATTCGTCACATAAGCAACTTGATTGATAATTATTAGGTTGACTTGAAAGACAAACTGAAACAGATTCTGAAGGATAATCAATCACGACGTTGACTGGTGACCTCTCTCCCTTCCTTTCCCTTGATGACCCAAATCTTTCTGAACATCTGTTTTCAACAAAAGCTCATCATGGGACTTAATTGCAAATGGAACAGCTGATGATTGGTTGACACACTGAATCTTATACGGGCACGAGACCACTTGTTGAACTGTTGAAGTGTTTAATCATTGTCCATTAAAACAAACACACAGCTTGTTCAGCTTTTAGAAGCAACAAAACTGAGCGTAAAATATACAATACAGGGCAACGAAGAGGCTCCTGCAGTGGTCTAAATCTTTTTGTGAACATGCTTTGACAGAAAATACTTTTGCCACAATACTGATGTAGCGCTCATTTGATATTTCAAAGATAGCATGATATCATATATTTTAAGATTAAAGTTTTCCTTTTTGACAAAGCTAGTAGTTAAGGCTGGATCAGGTGACCCTGAACCCTTCTTTAGTTTTGTTGTAATAGGCCTACACTCAAAAAAAATGTATCCCCAAAGTGATGATTTTTACTATTTTAATCATATGTAAATTTTAAAGTACAGTTTTAAATGTTAAATTTCATAGAATCTACTCAAATGCAACTGAGGAACAAGGGAGAAGCTGAAATTTATAGGTTAGCTTATAGCCTAAGCCTGCACAAAAAATAAAGAAAAGTGTTTTAGCGGAACAGAGTGGTACGGTGGTTAGCACTGTTGCCTCACAGCAAGAAGATTCAAGGCTCAGAACTACCAGCCAGCTGGAGCCTTTCTGTGTTTGCATGGGTTTTTGTCTAACTACTCTGGCTTCCTCACACAGTCCAAAAACATTCATATCGGGTTAACTGGAAATTCCAAATGGGCCATAGGTGTGAATGTGAGTAATACTGGTTTTCTGTGTCTCTCTGATAGACTGGTGACCTCTCCAGAGTGTACCTCGCTGTAGCCCCATGGCATAAGAGTTGAATAACTGGAAGAAAATGGACAGATGGATAACGTTTTATTTTAATATGTGATATATCCATAACATTAGTCTAAAACTATAAGAGTGGGAAGGAAAAGAAATATTTCCGTGTAAATCTCAACTGCTTATCCAGTTCATAGCTGTAGCTCAGGTGGTAGAGCAGGTCATCTGCTGATCGGAAGGTTGGTGGTTCGATTCCTGGCTTCCCCTAGTCTCCATGCCAAATATCCTTGGGCAAGATACTAACCCCAAATTGCTCTCCGATGCGTCCATCGGAGTATGAGTGTGTGCGAATGTTACTTAGAAAGCACTTAGAAAAATGTGCTTGTGCGAATGGGTGTGAATGGGTGAATGCACAAGTTGTGTAAAGCGCTTTGAGTGCTCAGAAGAGTAGAAAAGCGCTATATAAGAACCAGTCCATTTACCATTTACCATTCATGGTCGTGAGCAGGCTGGAACCTATCCCTGCTCTCGCTGTCATAACATGAGAGGCGGGGTACAGGCTGCCAGTCTATCACAGGGCTCACACAGAGAGATGAGAGACAGACAACCAGTCATGCTCGCATTCACACCTACAGGCAATTTAGAATCACCAGCTAACCTAACATGCATGTCTTTGGACTGTGGGAGGAAGCCAGAGCACCCAGAGAGAACCCGTGCAGTCACGAGGAGAACAATGTTTATTTTTTTCTGTAGCAAATTTGAATTTGGCCCTGTAAAGAATGGTAAGACTTTCATCATATTTGCAGATTATTAAAAGGAAAAACAGTGACACAGTGTCATATGTGAAGTAAAGACAGATGTACTAGGCCAAGGAGACTCGATGCGATTGTCCTGAAGGGCAGGAGGCTTAACACTGTAATGTAAGTGTTCTGTTCTGCTTCTATTTCACTTCAAAGTCTTTTAGTGCTGTGATTTCTCAGCCCTGTTAGTTATTATTGTTCTTTTAAGAGATTTCTCATTGCCACAAAACATCAAATAACAGTAAGACTTATAATGAGTAAGCAGGCTGCAGCGACTCGGTAACTTTAGTTTCACTAAACAAAATAAGAATATTATATTCTAGTCTAGTCTTTGATTTTTCATTTTTATTTCTTCTAATGAGTGTGTGTGTGCAGCTTTTTTCATTGTATCTTTGTTCTGCTGTGTTACTATGGATACTGGTGTTTTTGCAAGGTTAGCGGGAAAGACAGAGAATTTTTGTTTGTTGACAGAACAGGTAAGTTGTGAGACACTGGTGAAAAAGAAAAAAGATAGTCAACAAATATCTTTCATCACTGTATTTGCTGACAAAACAAGCTCTGGTATGGAGATTGTGGTTACAGAGCTGGTGTTTCTCTAGCACTCAGCATAGAATGACACACACACACATAAAAATAAAAACTCGGAGGCTGAGGTTTTTGTGGGTATAAAACAGTAAAACAGGTGCTTGAGTTTTTTTCAGAGGGCCTGTCCAAGTGTTTTGGGACTAGACCCTAAACTTAATACTGGCAGGTCACTTTATTGTTTAATTCTAGTAAGCTCGAGGAGTGTTGCAAATTGCACCTCCTCTTTAACAGTGTATTGAGTCTGCACCTAAGCGATGACCCGCGGGATAGAGAGGTCACGACGAGCCACAGGGAGACCCAGTGATGATGGGGGCGCTATTATTGCTCTGATCCCTCACTTCCTTCCTTCCTCTCAACACTGCTTTAGCCCTTGACACCCATCACCTTGAGTTGCCAGCAATGTCTGACACTGATGATACATTCCCTGGGCAGGGGGATCCTGGGAATAGACCTTATCCATCGCACCGCTCCTATCCAATAAAATCCTTTGCCGGAAAACAAAACAACATGGGGCGCTGGAGAGAAGAGATTTAACACCCAAGATTCAAGGATAACTAACCACATACGGAGCTCTGGGCATGCTGAAGTCATTAAGGCCAGAGAGAGGAAACAAAAAGAGGGGCGGACTATTTTAAGACAATATGCAGCAAGCATAGGAAAGAAACACAAGTTTAGCATTGCTGATTCTGATCTAGTAACCTGCTTCCTTCCAGGTAGCGAGCAGAAAATGCTAGCAATATAGAATTAAGCCCTAATTTCACAAGAAATCCCCCTAAGTAAGACTAAAGGCCAACTACTGGCCTGTGGAGGCTGTAATAGTAATTATCATTACATACTATATAAAAAGGTCAAGCAAGAAAAACTCATACTGATTATTCTGCTATTAGCACAGCTTTGCCAGCAGTGATCAGAGAATTGCAACACAAGAGGAATGGCCCTGGGGTCACTGATATGAAATGCTTACTCTTTACAGAGCATAAAGGAGGTTCCATCCATCCATCGTGAGCTGCTTATTCAATTTGTGGTGACAACAGCCTAAATGTGGCAGCAGACACATAGCCACATATTTTAGCTTCTCCAGGGGAACCCAAGGTGTTTCCTTTCCTTGCCAGATGTATTATGTAATAATTCCAGCATGTTTCTGCACCCTGAGGGGGAAGAGGAATCAACAGTGGAGTGAAGGGGGAAGCCCAAGAGTCCTGATCAGATGAAGAGAAGAAAAAAAAACAACCTAGCTGGCTTGCTGTTATGTAAAGGAGCAGTCGTTCCTCTGAGGGCTCTTTCCAGAATGCACGCTGTATGTAAGGCCCAAATTATACTTTACACATCTGGGTGATTTTTGAGATGCTGCATGGATATTCAGACAAAAATTTTCACCATCTGTCCATGTCCACAAGGGTCTATCACTACGGGCCAGAATGTCCAACAGAAACACACAGATTGTGCATGTCCATATTTGCGGACTACACTGCATGCATTTGTGAATTTTGCAGTAATTTCATTCTCTAAGAACAATGAAAAGATCATACATAGTTCTCTACCATAATCCAACCATGACACTAATGAACATTTTTTGATACTATCCAAAAAGTTCATTAGAGCCTCCAGAGCACAAATGTACCAATTTTCAGGACGCCATCTGCTATAGTGAACTTGTCTTGCAAACTTAATGAAATTACTACTTGTGGTCTCAAATCAGGCCAGCTAGAGAATGAGGGGCTCTCTTGGTTTGAAGGAAAATTAGATGCTATCCTCACAGCAGATTGTGAACAGTGCAGCAATGCATTAGGGGCGCCCTTCTTCCATTAGAGGGCTCAAAAGACGTTTGAAAGAATCTTTTAATAATGATACAGTAACTGTGCATAATTGAGGAGGTTGGGCACTAATGGCTTAAGTGTTAACATAACTTTCTGAGCTGCATGAAATATAGTTTCTCAAAGGCCAAAGTATAATGAACCTGAAAGCCATTTCGTGTCGTTAATTCTTAAGACACATATTTAAAATCCTAAAGTGGCACGTTTAGTCAGAATGGATTGCTCGCAGTGTGCAGGCGTCATGAGCCACAATGGCAAAACAGAGTCAATAACAGACAAAGCTGTAAAACAATTTCAAAATAATATCAAAAAACATGCAAATAACATAGAAAACAGTTGTGAAGTCACATCAGAGTTGATGTACAGTCTGTGGGTCTTGAATGTAGGACTAATGTTAGGCTGTACATCCCATAAAATGAGCGTTTGTGCCATTAAGACCACTAAGCAGCAATGCTTCAGCACACCTGAGAGACCTGAAAAATATGTATGATGTATGACTATAGAAAGAAAAAACTGAACCCTACAAACAGCATTGTTATTAGGAACTAATGTTACTACTGAGACCTTCATTGCTTTGTTTCTTGTCTTTCAGTAGTTCAGACTTTACTTTTTTGCTTGCAAGCTTTAATTACAGCATCATTAGACTGATTAGGTGTTTTTATTGTTATTATTATTTTACTATTTTTTTGTTTTTATAAGAGTACTTTGTATTTTAAAATTAGTTTTTATTTTTACTTCATTTTGACTTGTTTGTTTTTCATTCAGTTTAGTTTCCAGAGTGAGTTTGCTTGTTTCAGTTTACTTTTCATTGTTTGAAAATGTTTGGTTTAGTTTTTTTAGTTTCAGTGTTAGCTTTAGTCTTTTTAATAGTTATTGTATGTAGGACACATGCCAGAGGCAGGATTTAGGCAAATCACTACAGGTATTTGAAACAAATAGCTTTTTAAAAAGCAGTTGACTCATTGTTTTGTAGACAAAGTCACAAAAATATGTCCATCAAAGCTCCTTTAGACTAACTTTGCTCAAAAACATTTACCAAATGTACACATTTTAAAACTAAGGATATTTCCTCTAAATTGTTTTCCAAATTTACAAAATCGTTTCAGTTCATTTTAAAAAGTCCAGTTTTTCATTTTATTTTAGCTAACTAAAATGTCTTTTTTCAAATCTACATTTAGTTTTTACTTTAGTCTAGTTAACTATAATAACCTACAAAAACAGAACGACATGATTTACAAATCCTATAAACTTATATTTTATGCACAACAGAAAATAGAAAACTGAAAATGTACCATTAAAAAAAATGTAATTCAGAACTTGATGGAATTAACAAAATTGCAGGGTCATGTTAACCACTGTGCAGAAGCCCCTCTTCTTTTAACATCTGTCTGTTAATGTCTGGGAACTGAGGTGACCGGTTGTTGGACTTGTTATCTCATTCTTCTCTGATGTAGGATTCTAGCTGCTCAACAATCTTGGGTTGTCTTTCATTTCATGATGTGCTAAATGTTTCCAACTTGTGAAAGGTGTGGACCGCAGGCAGGCTAACTCAGCACCTGAGCTCCACTCTGCTATGAAACCATGCTGCTTTATAAATGCAGTATGTGGTGTGACTGTCATGAACCCTGGAGTTTAGTCTGGCTTTTTGGATTCTGGATTCTTGTTATTTTGAGTTTTGTATTTTTAATCTCAGCAATTATTTCCTGATTGGTTTCTTTATGTTTAAGTCCTCAGACCTTAGTTTTAGTGTAGCTTTCTGAATTCTGCTCATGATTATAGTCTGTTTATATTTAATACTACCTTCTGTTCCTCATGCTTTGTGTTAAGTCTCAGTCTCTGTGTCTGGTGTTCTCGTGTTTTTGTCATTTCTTTTTTTATTTTAGTAGCCTTTATCTTTTATGTTTAGGATTTTCATCTGTGTCTTGTACCCTGGTTTCTGTCTTGAAATGATGTCATCTGGATGGGAGCATGCAGGTATGTTGATCTAAACACATTCTGTAGGCACTGATGCACCTTCATACAATCAGACATGCAGGATTTTGAACTGAGCAATGATTTTCATGACAGAATCATGTCTGTTTTTAATGCAGTACTATCAGTAGGCCCCAAAGATCACGGTCATCCAATAATCATGTTTTGCCCTGTCCCTTGCGCACAGAGATTTCTCCAAATCTCTGAGATTCTCAGAATCTTTTGATGATATTATGTACGGTAGATGATACTTAAACTCTTTGAAATTTTACGTTGAAGAACATTATTTTTAAACTGTTCCACAATTTGTAGACATTGTTTTTTCCCCCATCTTTAAGCCTGAGAAACTTTGCCTTTCCAAGATGCTCTTTTTATACCCAATCGTATCACTGACCTGTTAACCTAATTAGCTGTTTCTTTTTAATGCCACTCACTTTTTCACCTTTTTGAAACATGTTGCTGCCATCAAGTTAAAAATAAGCGAACATTTTTCATGATAAAATGTTTCAGTTTACACATTTCATGTTTTTTTCTGTGTTCTACTATGAATAAAATATGGGTTTACAAGATTTGCACATCATTGTTTTTTGCTTTTATTTACATTTTTAACAGCAACCTTTCGTTAGTTTGGGTTGTAGGTAGAAGGGTTTATTTACCACTATTTGGCAAACCTCTTCTCTTAAAAACAATCCACAAGTCTTTGGGAACTAAGGAAATCAGATCAAAATGTTTGTTTTTCCATTTTGGATAAAGAGAGAATATCGGCTGGTCAAAATTTTGTGGTCTGCTTTGTCATTATTGTGGTTTCATAGTGCAGTAAATGGTTTTAATGAGTGATAAATGTGGATTTCAGGCAGGACAGTCTGTTACCACATAACTCTGTTGAAATAAATAAGGCCTTAAGTGATAACAGGTTGTAGAGTCCAGAGAAGGTTGAAGGGTTGTTTGTTTTCTGCATGGTAGAGTTTCAGCTTAAATCTGATCTTGACTTTGTGGAATGAGCAACAAAGTGTTTACTAAAAGTGGTTTGCATGTGTGACCCTGAGCCCATGCAAAGAAATGTGTCTATTTTCAATGTAGTACTTGGTTTTCAGCCTTGTCCATTCTGCACCTTTCTCCCAGTTTTTTACTTATAATACTATATGTACCATAGATGTTTAAAGCCCAGAATTCTTAGCAATTCTATGATTACATTTATGCCCACTCTGTTATTATGATATCATATTAATTGATAAATACAGTTTTACTTTTTTGTTGCTTCTGTATCAACTTAAAAAAAACTGTATATTTTGAAATGTTGTTCCAATGGGACCATATTCATCTGAGTTTATGGTACACAGCTCAAAGACAGAAGTTGTTAATTAAACAGATCAGCATGGGTTTCAATGCATTAAAGAAAAAGCAATAAACAGACTGCAAATAATAGTTCTACTATCTTCTACTAATTTGATTTTATCATTACTTCAGACATTTTTTATCAGCATTAACACAAAAATACACTAGAATAATGACCTCTACTAAAACAGGGTAGAGAAACTCACTAAAGTGTCTTTCAGAAAAGAGGGTAAAATATAAAAAGTAAGCACAAGGCAGCCACATTAGATTTAAAGTCTGATCATTTGTATTAATTTTCAAAATCCCACCAGTATTCAACTGAGATTTGTGTGCATTTTTAGCATTTGTATCTCTAAACCTTGTGGCAGAATTTGTTTTAAAGGATATTCCACTGCTTCTGCTCATCGTCAAATTGTTAGATTGCCGGTGGTTAGGGATCAGTTATTCCAAGAGTGCTGTTATCTGTGAACTTTGGATTAATAAGGCTTGAGTGTAGTACTTATACCACGATAATTTGTGTTTTGGGGATATTGTGACTGCATCGTTAATAGTAAAAAAAATAATTTGATTACATAATAATTTAATAAGTTAGGCCTCATGTGAGATTCCAGTGAAATTATGATGAAATCCAATGAAAAACACAAACTGTGGTCCCGGTTGCCACCATCAATTTGAATATCAGTCAAGTTTCTTGAAGGCACAGTTGGTGCACCTACAATGGATTATGATATTGCCACTGTTCCATTTTACCATTTGTTAAAAAAATAAACACTTTTACAAACATGTCAAAGTGTGCCGCTTACAAAACCCTAAAATGTCAATAAAATATATTTCAATTTACCATTAAAAACTCTACAAAGTACCCAATTTATGTTTTAATGTCCTAAAGTTTTTAGTCACAAAGGTGAAAAATGTTAAGAGCAAAGAGTAGAGCTACTGCCACCCAACTAAGTCTCAGTCAGTCATGAACTCTATTGATTAATGTTGTTGAACAGGAATTTCCTATCATTAAGTTGCTCCCTAAGCATAACTTTTCATTAACCCACGCTCATATGTACTGATTAAGAGGCAAACGAAGCTGACAGCTGGTTACTTAGAGATATTCCAGGATGTGGTTGCCTAGGTAACCATCTAATGTATTTACTATCAGGTTAAATGTCAATGAACTGAATCCTGAACTCTCACTGGTAGTTGCTTTAGTCATTTGCCTGGAAATTGAGAAACGTTTTTTTAAGGCCCTACTTACTTTGCATGGTCAGTGGTTATTTTGCCATAAAGTAGCCAAATGTCATCCACTTTCTATGGTCTCGTTTACACTGTGGACCAGGCTTTAGGGGGAAATTAGGTTTAACGGTAATAGCACGCTGGCACTTTGTGGGTAGCTTCAAACTGCTTGTCTACCTGCAGAGAGCACCTGTTGTCAGATGGGGGCAGTATCAACAATATGTGGTACAACATGTCTGTGTGCTACTTTTTGGTCTATCAGCTGGCTGCAGGGAAGAGTGAAGTTACAGCATGCAAAGAGCTGAAGTGAAACGAGTGTTGAAAACAACACAAAGAAACCATTGCAAGCCACTGTTGGTTGCTTTTCATTGCCATTCATTTTGGATCTTCTGTCCTTAATCAATCAAACCTGCTGCAGCTCCTTTCCCACTTGATCTCTCTGCTTAGCCATTTGATACAAGTCCTCTTGTCCTTCCTCAGGTACCCAGTCTCACATACAACTCATTATGCACCAGCGTTGCATAGCCCTTCCATTTGCCACCTTTCTCTTTGCTGTATCCCAACCCTCCAAGTACTCCTGTATACTTATTTCACATCCCTGACTTTTTTCTTCGCTAAACTCCTCCTGTACTTGCTCATCACATCTCTTTGTTGTCTTTTCAGAAGATGTAACAAACACCTTTTTGGCAGTTTCCCAAAGCACTCCAGCTATACATTCCCAGTCATCTGGTAACTATTCTCTACCACCAAGAGCCTACCTCAACTCCTCCCTGAACTCTGTGCAACATTAATCCCTGTCTCTGCCTTACTTTCTCTTCATTTTTTGAAGCTTTAGTTTCAGAACTTTCTGATTTTATTGGACAGGAAGAGATACAGTAGAGCACCGCGGGTCAGACTCCAACCTAGGCCACTGAATTTTAGCTGTAAGGCACATGGCACTCACTAAATTGGCACTCTAATTTTCTCTTCTTGATTTCCAAAGTCGTCTTACAGATTACTATCCCCTACAGACTACCATCCGAGCTGTTTCATCTAATTTTCTAGTTTATTAAATAGGAAAAGGAATTCAGACTAATCAACTAGTCAATAGCAAACATTTAGAAAATCCAACAAAGTCATTGATCATATCCTTCAGTCTTTAAAATCCAGTCAGATATATGGCACTTTTCAGTGTTTAAAACATTGCGCTCACATATTGTCAGATTTCTTTTTTGTGTGTGGCTACTGCTAGCTGTGCCAGCACCAGAAGCCAGTTTAAACTCCTCATGTCTCTCCTGAATATGGCTATGCATTGCTTCAGTTGAGTGGTTACTTGGCAGGTTGTTCTGACGCAGCCCGCATACAACCATATTTTAATTTTCTAAATCCAAATTCTGCCAAGCTGCACTGATGATGTCATCTATTCTACTTCCTCCCCATCCTGGTTTAAAACATGGACTATGGAGAAAAAGAGGCTGTTGTCCTGGCAAGTGGCAAGTGACTGGGCCATGCATAGATGGCTCGTGTCTAAAGTCTACATCCACTCATATGAAGGTTTTTGTCATACGTTACATTTTCAGTCATTTCAGTGAAGTGTTCATTTTCTGTGGTGGGATGATGTACTGAGAAAAGAGAACTCAAGAAAGTGGAGAAGAAGTTTTAACAAGATTTAACGATGGATCAAAAATGATTCATACAGGAAAAAAATATACATACACCCACTTGCATTATTAACATGCTGCTGAATTTAAAAAAAAAAATGTTTTAAGTTTCAAGGCCAAGACCTCTTCATTATTTTGTATGTGATCATGTTTGACTACAGATTCTTCTGTGCCATCAGAAAAAGGGTTTGTTTCACAGCACTCACTGAACCCAAACACAGTATATTGGGAAAGTCTAAGGAGCTCAGTGCAGCTCTAGGAACAGCATCAAAGATTTAAACAAGTCAGGAATGTGTTTCAGAGCCATTTCTTTAAAGCTGTATATGCCAAGAGTACCAGTTCAAACACTTCTTCAAGTTATTGGGAAGCTGAACCATTTTTGTCAGAGTTTCAAAAGAGACCCAACACTGTTATCCTCAGCTGAGAGGAAGTCAGTTTGGATCATCAGAAACAACCCAGAAAACCACAAGGGTGCAGGCCTGTCATGGACTCGGTGTCATCTACCTTCAAATACGTTTTATATTACCAGGACTGAAAGTGTAGCATTCAAGAAGCCCTTGCTCCAAAAACTGACACCTTCTAGCTCAACTAAAGTGTGTTGCTGAACATTTGGACAAAGAAACAGCCTTGTGGAGGAGATTTTTATGGCCAGATGAGACAACTAGTTATGTGTGATACCACCGAATTCCTTTCCGATCTGATACCAAGTAAAATTTAGGCTGTCATCAGCAATACTGATCCGATACCATATTTTGTTGAAAACCTTAATGTGTTTTGAAAATCCAGATGAATGAATAATGAATACAAGACATCAGACTACTAGTTCTTATTGTTTCATTATAAAGAATTATCATACAAGAAATTGAAAAAACCCTGGAAAGTCAATACCTACAGTGGCTGTTTTACTACAAGTACACTGTATATTTTAAAGATACCTAGTCTATCCACTTCAAAGTTGAACATATGGGATTGTGTAGTTTTAAGGATGCACAGACTTAGAAGCCTAAGCCTAGACGTGAGTCACTTTCCGAAATTCAGCAACAGTGCTACACGTCACCAACAGCTCCGCATTTTCTCTCTCTGTACCTGGATAGTGCCTGTCTGCAGCACCAAAGAAGCAGCACCTGTCCCTCTTCCTCTTCAGTTCGCCTCATCATAAACTCATCATCATATTCTGTGTTATGATTTCCTTTTGTTTGTGTTTGACGATGTTTGTGGTGTTGCCACGTGTGTCACAAACTGCCTCTTGGCTGTTCGTGGAGCTGCAATAGCGCCGCACACGACTCCCTAACAATCATCAGTGAGCACACGTGAGCCGTTATGTTTTCATACAGCCATATTTGGCATATCACTATTACAGTCGGAAGAAGAGGTAGTTCCTACCAATCATTTAGACAACCCAAGTAATATATTTACTTTCCAGTGTGTCTTCCTGTTAGTCATAAACAACAAATTTACCCCAAATTACTAAAATATTGATATTTTAATATGAGAATTAATTCTAGAACATATCTGGTATCGGAAGAATCGATATTTCAGTATTAAACCACACATCACTAGCTACAACTTGCAGAGGTATGTTTAGAGCAATATAAGTCAGGCATTCAATGACAAGAAAACTGGGGAGGGGTCAAATCGTGCTTCTAGGTTGTCCCAGTGGTACATCCGAAAGAATGGACGTAAAACTGCCACAGAAATCTTAAAGCTGGGTGTAGAATCGATAAACCAGGCTATTGCTGATTAACTCTGGTTTCTGTCCCAATTCTGACCTCAAATGTATCTAAAGTATGTGAAAAGTCAGGTCTGTGCCAGGAAAACAACCATTTTTAACTGTATTTTGCAATTCTACTAATAAGAACAGGCAAATATTCAACCAGAATTATATCAGAAGTTTGTTAAAGACGTTTTAGCCAAATGCGTTTTTGTTGTTGGTTTTTTGTATATTTAAAAGTAAAAGTAATTTAAATTTAAATTCCAGTCGTGTTTCTGAGAGCCCGAAATATATGAAAATATATTAATATGTGCAGTATTTTTTAAACTCTTAAAGATGTATGTTATACAACCATTCTACCACAGAAAAATAACAAATCACAGAGATGACTGAAAGCCCAGTAACGCCTTGACATTTATGTCCAGGATGATGTATATAACCTTTTGATCACAGCTATAAAACTCTAATCATTCCTTTAGGCATTAAACATAAAGATTGCTATTATTAATGAAATGTTAGGTATGACTCATATGAGTTTACCACATCCATGCAGAGAAGGTAAACAAACAGAAAGGGAAAAGATATGCCTGATATTGCACATAAATAAGGAGACGAATGCATTATGAAAACAAGTAAGCAGGGCCAGTGATAACAGCTCACTGCATCCATACGTAGACTGCCTTTACCACCAGATCTGCCCAATTTGTACAACAGTGGGAGAAAAAAAAAACTGTCACTGCTCACAGAGAGAGATCAGGAAATACCTGAGACATACAACATATACAATAAATACCAGCGGCTGCCTGGGAGCCACAGTAAAAGGATGGATCAGAATCAAAAGCCTTCTGCCCAAGAACTAAATGTGCCCATGTTTCATGTTTTCAGACAGGAGGACATTTCATTTCAGATGGATTCACTGTGATAAGCTGTAGGTTACAGGAAAAGCCTGGTGTGTAATGAGTGTCCAGGCCTAATACACAGTTTGGTCGCGATGGGCTCTGATGCATTCATTCTCAAGGGCCATCGTGCAAATAACTGGCTATTGATTATCAATAAGTTCTGGGGCAAAAATAAATCACTAGCAAGGTTGATAATTTGTTAATGATTTGAAGCCATTTATCAAATCAAAATGCCAAAACTAGCTGCTTACATCATTCAAAACATGTAGATTTGCTGCTGTTCCCTCTGTTGTTCTACTGTATTTCAAATAGCATTGATATTTTGGTCTAGAACTGACAGTCTGATGATATAACTTTGGGAGGACGGGCAGCGCAAAAGGTAACTGAGCAAGGATTAATAATCCAGCAATAATGGAACGTTCACTTATACTGGAGACTGAATTTTCCTCCATCCATCCATCCATCCATCCATCCATCCATCCATCTTCTTCCGCTTATCCGGGGCCGGGTTGCGGGGGCAGCAGCCTAAGCAGAGAAGCCCAGACCTCCTTCTCCCCAGCCACCTCCTCCAGCTTATCCGGGGGAACACCAAGGCGTTCTCAGGCCAGCCGAGAGATATAATCTCTCCAGCATGTCCTGGGTCTGCACCGGGACCTCCTCCCGGTGGGACATGCCGTGAACACCTCAGCCAGGAGGCGCCCAGGAGGCATCCTTGTCAGGCACCTAAGCCACCTCAACTGGCTCCTTTCGATGTGGAGGAGCAGCGGCTCTACTCTGAGCCCCTCAGATTTTCTTCGATATGCCTTAATGTCTTTTTGATCCTGATTGGATTAGCAGTTAAGAAAATGGAAGGGTGGATGCCTTGATGCAAAGTTCACAGTATAAAAAAACACTGGTGAGCCAAGGAGAACTGCAAAACTCCTGGACTTCTTTGGCATCTTTGTGCATTTGTCACATTGAAAATCTTAATTAAAGCACATTTAGAGTTGCACCTACTTGAACATTAAAAAAAGACATATGATTTAGGCTAACATTTATCTCTTTGACCATGAAAAACAAACAAAACAGAAACAGCATAAGAGCGAAGCTTCACCTTCAAATGAAATCTACAGCTGGTGTCAGTCATGTGGTTTGAATTTTAAGTTTCTTCCTAGGAGGGAAACATCTACAACCAACATCAGGCATTAATTTGGAAACAGGTGCGAACAGGCTCTCAGATGTTTATGCCGGAGTGATGCCAGAGACAGAAGCACCACTTCCCATCTTTATGCTTTTCAAAAATAGTTGTGTTGTGCGTGGGGAACAGTGGTGATGATACCCACTTTAGATGCTACACAGATGCTGTCAGTGAGCGCTGATAGAGATGGCACAGTGTTCTCCAAAAATGGGCTGTTTCTTTTCACATGAAACTCGGGCCTAAATCTTCACATTTTAGAAAAGGGTGTTTATGAAATAAATGTGTTTCCTTTGGACAGTTCTACATGAGAAGGTGATGACACCATACAGGGAGAGGGGAGCTTTAATGCAAACGGTATTTCATGTCCCACTTTAAGGGCATTTTTGCAGAAATGAATTCTGGCCCACATTCGCCCATGCAGTGTTATTGACAGCTACCATGGGACCAGAACGGGGATTTAATGTAGTGTCGGATGCCGTGTAATCTCATATTTCTCTCTGCTGTCTAAGAATCCATCTGGATTCACACCGGGAAAGCAGTGTTTATTAATGTTAGACCTACAGGGCTTACACAGACACACCCACAGGCATAGGTTTAAAATGCATCCCCTAAGAGTTTGAAATGTAATCTAAATCTAAAAATACAAAAAAATCATTTTACAGCTTTAGCCAGCCCCCCTCCCAAAATCATCCTCCTTCTTCAACAAAAGCCTGCAAGTGATGAAAATCCAGCTCCTTCCCCCCACTGTCACACAATGAGCAGATTTAGGTACGCTGTCACATCACAGCTTGCCATTGGGCGTCACCTTGCTCCTGGAATTAAAAAGGAACAACAGACAAATCTGAGTGAGAGCTGGGAGGCCCTCCTGTGACGACGAGCTGTCTGATAGGAGCAGAAAATATCGTGACAGAAACGTCGCCTTCTGCCCGTGTTACATTTTGTCTCAGGTAAATAGCAGAGAGGTTTGATCTCAGTGGGTGGGTTAACTCCGCAGGCCTCAAAGCTTTATTCTGAATCACTTCTGCTTCAGGACCTGATTTGTAAGATTTCTATTTATCTCTTTTCTGGGATGTAACCCATTGCTAACACATTACTTGACACTGAAGAAAAGAAAAACAAACTTGCAAAGATAAAGGACATCTGTTTTTTATAGCCTCTTGTTCTTTAGTAAACCTGTCAGGTCATTTTTTATTGTTTTCAAGTACACTTCAACCACAGTTCATATTCATTTGCGACTGAACAGAAATATTTCCCTTAATGCCAGTGAAGTTGGCATTTTTGGGCACGAAAGACTTTTTGAAAAGTGTGCTTGAATATGATATTGATGTGATGCTTTAGCAGATCTTAAGCCAGAACATATTTTGCTACCATTTCTTGAGCCATTTCTTTGTTTTTTGCAAGGAAGAAGGGAAATAGGTGCAGCGATTTATTGAAAAATGTGCAAATATACATAGTATAAGGAAAAAGTAGAGTTCTAAGTAAAATTCTAATTAGCTTGAAAGTCAGTATTGGTATGATTACCTTTGTTCTTTAACACAGCCAGAACTCTTTGGGCAAGCTCTCTTGTAATTCCTTTAAGTAGTGTTTAGGAATGAAGGACATTCAAAGCTCTTCTTTGAACGTTGCCTGTCTTTTGTTATGTTCTCTGTCAAGTTGATCTCACACTGCTTAAGTAATGTTGAGCTTCTGGGGAGGCCAATACATGACTAATAGTGTTTCACTGTGTGTTTTCTCTATCCAGGTATTTTTATTGCATTGGCAGTGTTTATGGGTTATTTATACTGCTAAAAACAATTTAACCAATGCCAGTTGGATGCTTTCCAGATGGTATTGCAGGGTGGATTAAAATCTGACAGTACTTTTCTGGGTTCATCACTCACTGACATGCAACCCCAAACCATGACAGAGCCTCCACCGTGTTTTACAGATGACTGTAGAGACTCATTGTTGGACCTCTCTTCTGTCCTCCTCCATACATATTGATGGCAATTTTAACCAAAAATTATTCATTTTGGTTCATTACTCCATAAGACTTGTCACTGATTTTCAGTCCAGTTCTTGTATAATTTTACCTCAGCCCTTTCTCCCTGTTCCCGTACATTAAGAATGGCCTCTTGACAGCGACCCATCCATCAAGACCATTTCTGATGGGCTTGATGGAATATCCACAGCCCCAAACAGTCATGATTTCACAAATGTGCGCACAAAAAAAAGGTTGGCTAATGATGTATCATTAGAATATTTATTGACAGATGTCAGTTTGCTGCCTATTAACAGGACACCTGTTAATACTTTTCTGAGACCCCTGAAATAAATAAAACCATTTCAGATGAGCCTCAACTACTCGTCCACAACTATAAAACATTTCCCTTTTTATTTTGTTGAACCCATTGAAAGCAATTTAAATAAAGATAAGGTGGAAACATTGGTTTTTTTGGCAATAAACAAAGGAAGGTTGTAAATCGGACTGTTGACCTTGATTCTAGGACACTAAAAACTAACACCCATGTCAACAATCTTGGTGAAATCATTGATGAGAATTTAAATTTTTAGTGGCCACATCAAAGCTGTAGGAACAATCATCCTGGCATCTCAGAATTATTATTATTATTAATACTGTGTCCTGCAACACATTTGCTTTTGGCCTTCCCCACAAGACTGTGAGACATTTGCAGCTCTTTTCAAATCTTGCTACTAAAATACTCAAAAAGAAACCTTACAGAGAGCACTCATTGCTCAGTTTTTGGCTGATAGTTTCTGATTTTCTAGTATATGAATTTAAATTGTATAGGACTTAATTATCAAGCTCAGTGAGTCATAGTATTTTGGAATAATGTGAAAGTAACAGTTCCTACTGGAATATTCAATCATAGCAACAGTTTTATGTGATGTCACTTACATATAAATCTCTACTAGCAGCAGTAGCAGTAGTACCTAATTCTTAGTACTTAGTAGTACTTAGTTCAGGTCATCCCTTTTTAACTGGAGGGAAATTGAAAGTTGGTGCACAGAAAATTATGAATTATGCTTGTAGTAAAAAGTCTTCAGTTAGAGTAGAAAAGCACTATATACAAAGGTAAGTAATATGCTGCTTGAATGTCTAGAACAATGATGTCAAAAAATAATGTTTGCAGACCAGATAAGGCCTGCCAAAAAGTGTAATCTGGTCCTTGAAGATGGATTTGCAAACAATGGATTGTGTCACAATAGTGGTTCAGTCATCATCAGTTCTACAGTCTACTTTCTGATAAAGAGATTTCCCATGGCCTACCACAGCACACAGCCATGGAGCTGCATTTCTTTGTAATGGCCTTTTATACATATTTGGCTTCTTGTCATCTATTTTGTATAGAGTTGATTCATTAAATATGAATGATTTTAGAATGTGCTTCTTTACACTAAAATTAATATGGGGAAAGAAGTGTTGTCCTTCATTCTACAGTGGAAACGATTCATTCACAAGTGGAAAACATTCAAGACAACTGCCAATCTTCCCAGAAGTGTGTGTCCTAGCAAATTCCTTCCAAGACCTTAACACACAGTGCTCATAGAAATTGTAAAAAAAATCTAAGAGCTACATCTCAGAGGCCTCAAGCTGAGGCCTGTAGACTACATCTACAGGCCAATTCTTTCTAAAAGGAACATGGAAGCATAGCTTAGGTTTGCAGAGTTGCATCTGAATAAACTTCTGGACTTCTGGAACAATGTCCTTTGTGGAGATGTTTGGCAGTTGGCAAAAAACTACACAGAGCATATAAGCACAAACGGGGGATGGAGGGATGATGATTTGGACTTGCTTTGCAGCCACGGGGCCTGGCCACCTTGCAGTCATTGAGTAAATCATGAAGTCCTCTGTATACCAAAGTATTGTAGAGTCAAATGTGAGGCCAAAGTCCAGACCTAAACCAGACTGAAATGCTGTGTTGAGACTTTAAGAGAGCTGTCAAAGCAAATAGCCACAAACCTCAATTAACTGAAGCAGCGTTGTAAAGAAGAGTGGGCCAAAACTCCTCCACAATGATGTGAGAGTCACACAACATAGGACAACCTAAAGATACTGTTGCTAATAGTGGTTCTACAAGTCACTGAATCATGAGGTACATTTAGTACAGGACTACTCAGACAGACTGAAAACTTTCCTTTTTCCCCATGACTGCATAATTACCTTTCCACGACTGTGTTGTCGCCTTTACAGATGTTGAAGTCACACACGTGCTGTCATTTTCTTAGGCTGTTGGACCATAGACTTTAACTTTACAGCTACGAAAAACATCCACCAACTTGCATTCTTCTCTTAACCTTTAGCTCCACAAACACAGAAGATCACAGAGAGATGAAGACACTCCATACACGCTGCATAAATATTTTTAGAATCTGCACTGTGGATCATACTGTATAAAAATCTTCTATATGTACTAACAGTACCCAAACTGGTATTATGCTCTTCAGTTGTGATGAAATCTGGCACATTGGAATACATTAGCGATAATGAATTTCCCTGGTCTGTTTTTGCATGGCGAACAGAGCTGGCCAAGGGAAGAAAAGGCAGTGGAGTGATGAGGCTTACAGTTCGCTGCGTTTCTCTTTTTCCTTTTCATGTGGGAAGTGACACTGTCACGCTCGTGCCTCACTGACAAATGAAAAATATCAGGTTGATGACTACTCTTTTTTTTTTTTTTCATTTGTTTCTCCACGCTTCCTGTCAAGATTTTGGAGATGTCTTTTCTGAGCCCTTGTGTTCGGTACCTGCTCGTTATTACTGCTTCCCCACATTTCCGGAAGATTACAGGTTTCTCATGCAAACAAGACAACAACACAATGCAGACAGACGTGCGAAAAGAAAGAGTGAAGTTAATGGGTGTATAGCCACACTCAGACAGAAACACAAGCGCCTCAAGTCTGCCACCTATTTTGTCCCTTTTCTCCCTCACACACACACACACACACACACACACACACACACACACACACACACACACACACATACAGAAAGT
>VUQG01045207.1:26819-38988 GCA_015106755.1 Etia nguti | reverse complement strand
AAGAGGCAGTCGCTCCATATATCGGTTGTTAAGCTTAACCTGGGAATGCTTTACAAACATTCAGAGACTAACTTACACACTTGCTTTACTTCTCTGGGATAGCTTTCGGAGATGAAATGTCGGTTTGGTAGCGAGGCTCCAAATGCTCAACCAGACCGCCAACAGGTCTCGCACGCCACAGCCGCTCCATCACGTGACGCATACTGCTCCGACGTGCTAAGGTCACGAGCTGGGTTACGCCATGTCGCAAGTTTTGTGAGGTGCTTTTATGATATTTAATGGATCGGATTACATTTTTTATTTCTCTCCGATATCCGATCCAGCAATTTAGATCAGTATCGTACCGATACCGATACTGTATATCGGATCGGTCCATCTCTAATTTTTACTATGAAGAGACAGTTTTGAACTGAGCTGACCCCTGCCAGGGCTAACTAATGACCTGTTCTCGAATGTCACAGAGCCTGCCATGAAGTAGCAGGAGGGAGATATAGAGCTTGGACCTGGAGGTTGTCCAGGAAGGTCATGACATGTGAGACTATGGAGTGAGCGTGTGTGTGTATTTGTACTAACTCTGCAGAAATAATGGTGGGCATCAAAGCGTGCTCCAGAGATACAGGTGGTGGACTATGACGGCTTCTCTGGGTGTCCAAGTACTCCTATAATTGACATGCAAAACATGAATTACAAGCAGAACATTAATGTGCAACCTACATTTTCCCAAATTTCATAAATACATATTCTATGCTTTCAATTTAAAAAACAAACATGGAAGATTTTCAGCTCTTTTTAGTGTGATTAATCACCTTCAGGGAGAAGGGCTGGTTGAAATCAACACGGACACAACCGTAGTTCTTCCTCAGCATCCTGAACACACCACATGCTATTCCCCACCAGCTTTCATTCTTCTTCGGCTTTCCCTAGAACAAGACAGACTTGAAAATTACCAAAAATATATCTATAAGGACACAGCTAAGGCAGTTTGTGTCAAAACATGCTTGGCTCTAGCACCAAAATACATAAATTTTCTTCAGTCACAAATTCAAAATCCAAGTAATTTATTTTTCTGTGTATTTTTTCTTTTCTTTTTGCATGATTAAATAAACACCTTTGTTGCCACCGACGTCATCCGGACACTCACCAGCTGCTCACTATTGTAGTTTCCCTCAATAATGCGGTCATAGGAGATGCCAACTGGTACCACCAGCACGTCTCCGATGGCCCCCGTGCACATTGTGTCAACCACGATGGACAGCATGCCTGCACGTGCTGGAGATGGCTTACCACTGCGCGACCGAGTCCCCTCCAGAAAGACCTCCAAAAACTGCTGCTGCCGCAACAATTCCTCGGTGTACTATGACAATGATGAAACAGGGAAATGATCAGGTGAATACACAAAATGTGTGTGTCAGACAAATGAGAAAACACTGCATGTAAAGGTCACAGTATTTTTGGTGAAAATGTAATTTGCTGACATCCTGAAGCATGAAATTCACTTAATTACAAGGTGACAGTCGAGTAAAGTCAAGGCCATGCCAGTACTGTGGTATGCAGGTTAAACATGAGTGGCGGCAACAACAATTTCACTCAAAGTGTAGGAAATCGGGTACGTGCTGAGGTAGCTTTGCTGTATAATGATATCCTCTTGAGTACAGTGTGTACACAGCTGTCTTAGCTATGCAGACACTTTTGAGAATAGAAGCTTTGTCCTGAAATAAACTCCAGGCCGTGGCATTCAGAGTAAGCTGGGACGTCTAGGTTCAGTTTTCATGGGAGCAACTGGAGTTAGAGCAGCATGTGACCTTTTCTCCACAGCTCTCCGGTGAAAGCTAATTTCATTCTGGTAAGTGACACGTGCATGCCAGATTAAAATCTCACTTTTTAGCAAATTAAATGACTTCGACCACTTTGAATAATTGCAGCTGCAAACTTGTGCGCTATTTGGCAAGAAAAAGAGACAAAACATTGTTTGTATAACAGGATCGAATTTCGGCTCATCATTTCTACCAGCTGCTCATGTCTTGAGCTGATAACTCTTATCTTAAGGACACAATACGAACCTATCTTACAAGCACAATACACAGCATGTGCACTGTTAATTATTGCCAACGCCTTCTGAAGATACAAACTAAGAAAACTGCCACTCGGATCAACCCATGCAATTAAATAAACCACCTAAGCTTCTTCGCTATTTTGTAGAAAACACACTGAACATGTTCCAAGTAGCTTTTGATGACAAAGCACTAACAAAAACCTATGAATCTGCAACACAGGCCTGAACATCTTACTCATCATGCGATACAAAAAAACCTACAATCACTAACACTGGGTTACAACTGGTAAATAAAAGGTTAGATGACGTATAAGCCCACCCAATATGCTTAGAGAGCAAAACTGATGACACATGGGTCACTACAATGAAGGAAAGGAGCATATCTACCCAAACATTTAGTTTGGGCTTAGAAATGACAGGACTGTAGCAGGGTAGAAATAAGTACTTTAGAAGGTATAATGCTAATTACAAAGTAAAACTGGAAACAAAGACAAGGCTTAAATAACAAAAACATTTCACTCTCTCATTACTCAATAGAAAAGAACACACAGAGCAGAAAACATGAAGAAAACCCTCTCTGCAGACTTACTGCGTGCAAAAGCGATCGGTACAAAATGTCTTTCTTCCCATCTGCAGACTCTTCCATTCTTCTTCGTATGAAGAAACCTCCGAGTTTACGGATCAGGGTGCTGAAAACAGAAAAGTTTTATCAAGTAGTTTCCAAGCTTTCGAATGGGCAGCAGCAGCGAGCACAAACTCCACAGCTGTCAGCAAATACAGTTTTAATCAGTCATTTCCTCAGGGTACTAATTTGGATTAAGGTGTGACTATGATGAAAAAAGGAGGACCGTTTGATACCTAAGCACTTAAAATGTAAAGATGATTCAGGCTAAGACTTCTGAGACCTACATTGTAAATAACCATGTAGTACGAAAGGATCAGTGCCGAACCATCAAATGCTACTTGAAGCAGGATAAAAAAAAGATTTAACTATCTAATACATTTCCAGGGAATTCTTTATTGTTTGAGCTAAACACAAGTACACCTTATTTCTAAATCAATCTTCACACAAGGCCTCATGTTCACCTGAGAATGGGGATGCTTAAGTTGTTTCCAGCAGCGATGTGTGGAGCTTTGATGTTATGACAGAACAGAATCAACGTGATGAGCAGGTAGTCGATGTGGGATTTGTGAACTGGGAGGAAGACCATGGGCACATTTTGCTACAAAGAAAAGAGAAAAAGGCAATTCCTCCTAACATGTTTTTAAGAAGTCTGTAGGCGATCAATGTTGAGCCAGTTTATTATCTATGAGAAATATACAATGACAGAAAACACCTTGTAAATATCACAAGCAAGCAACTAAATACTCACCGGCCAGTTTATTAGGTACACCTGTTCAACTGTTTGTTAACTCATGTCTAATCAGCCAATCACAATCACAGGCCGGGAACTGAATGCATTTAGGTTTGTAAACATAGTCATGATGAACCGCTGAGGTTTAAACCGAGCATCAGAATGGGGAAGAAAGGTAATTTAGGTGATTTTGAACGTGGCATGAGTGTTGGTGCCAGATGAGCTGATCTAAGTATTTCAGAAACTGCTGATCTACTGGGATTTTCCTTTAAAGGAGAAAACATCCAGTGGGTAGCAGTTCGTTGAGTGAGAATACCTTGGTGATGTCAGAGGCCAGAGGAGAATGAGCAGACTGCTTCGAGTTGAATCGAACACTTGATTACTGCTGCAAGATTTGGATGGTAAGGTCAAAATCTGATGTAAATGACATAAGGCATGGATCCATCCTGCCTTGTTTTGGCTGATAGTGGTGGTGTGGGGCATATTTTCGTGGCATACTCAAGATCTCGCAGTAGCAACTGAGCATCGTTTAAACACCAGAACCTAGCTCAGAGTATTGCTACTCATCATACCCATCCCTTTATGGCCACACTGCACCCATCTTCCAATGTGAATACCATGCCATGTAACAAAGCTTAAATGATCTCAAACTGGTTTCTTGAACATAATAGCAAATTCACTGTACTCAAATGGCCTCCACAGTCACCAGATCTCAGTCCAATAGAGCACCTTTACAGGGTGGTGGAACAAGAGATAATATCACAGATGTGCAGCCAAAAAATCTGCAGCAACTGTGTGATGTTATCATGTCAACACTTCCCAAAATCTCTGAGGAATGTTTCTAGTACATTGCTGAATCTGTGCCACAGAGAATTAAAGCAGTACTGAAGTCAAAAGGGGGTCCAACCTGGCACTAGCATGTGTACCTAATAAAGTGGAGTCTATGTATAGTGCTAGTTTATGTATATTTACAATTATCAATCATTGTAAATGATCACTCAAGCTTCATAAAGCCTCTCCAGTGGTCAGAAATAAAGGTTGCTCCGCTAGTTAATCGAGACACAGCAATCAGTGAAAAAGACTATGTGCATGAAATACTACATCAGTTTTTGAGCTTTATCGGTTTGGCGTTACCGTTTTCAGCAATCATGAAACAAGTTTTCAGTATTTATGGAAAACACAGTCTTACTCAGATTGTGCTGAGACAGTTTCTCATGTGTGTATTTGCCCCTCACCTCTGTAGCGGCTTTCTTCACCATTTCCAGCTGTCCTTTGTGGATCTGGATGCTCCAGAAGAAGCCATTAAACAGCCTCAAAAGCACCCAACCCGTTAGCCTAATCCAAAAGAAAAATGAAGATCAGAACACAACACAGAGGGACTGCTTAAGGCGTTACAATATTCTCATAAACTAAAAAGTACAAATACCTAATGAAGGCTGGGGAAATGTTAGCAACCATCTCTTGGAGGAAGGCCCTGGCTTTCTGCTTTACTTTGCTGACAGCTTTGTGCTCCTGGCCAGGCTGGCTGGCTGCAGCATCCAGGTCTGTTGCTACTGTCACAATAGCATTCTCCACCCTGCAATCAACAAAAGAAGAACACAAACATAAGGCTGCCTCTTCTAACATTCAAAGCATTTACTCCATTTCTCTAATAAAATGGTTTCTTTTTGTTCACCGTATCTCCAATTTAGCTATGATTGGAACATAAACTTTGATGTGGGCTGCAGTTCCTGTATCCTGACTTTTACCTGCTGTTGTTGAGCACGTTATCCACCACGTTCCTGGTGAACATGTCCTTGTGGACATCTCTCTCCACAACGAAAAGCACATAGCTCAGTCTGCGCGCCAGCCAGCCCCGCTGTCTGCATGAGCACACACAGAAACACGCTTGCATAAAACCACAAAAAACGACACATATTTACATATGAGAAGAGATTCTCAAATATACTGTGATATATGCTGTAAGCTGTGTTATAAACATGAGCCTAACCTTTCGCACAAAAACATATAAATTAAAGATATGAATCAACTTTCAGATAAGGGGCAGTCAGTCAGACTTGCACGACTTTTCACGGTAATATCACATTTCCAGGAACTGCAGAACAATGCATAACCTGCATAACCCAAACACACAGCTTCATCATCAACAGCTGTGTTACAGGTCAGGCTTGCTATACCTTGATGAGCTTTTAAGTAACACAATACTAATTGTGTCAGGACAAAGCAAACGATGCTAACCCAACCATGCTGAGTACGGTACATCACAATCTCTGTTTACATGCTAATAGAACTTATTTCTGTTTTCCCCCATTCAGTTTGGAGGATGGTGGCATATATCTTACTGAGTATTGTCAACAAAAGCCAGTCACTGGGTGCATGTGTCTGGTGTCCACTGACAAACACCTTAAATTATTCATCTGTCGACCTTTCCACAATTTCAGAGAGTCATCCTCATGACTTAAATCCAGTTATTTTACACTGGTTGTTAAGAATTTCACCCTCAATCTGAACTGCATTCAATGGGACTGAATGGAGGTCAGAGGACTGACAAGGCAAGTAGAGACTTTCCTGTTCTGCCAAAGCACGACGTGAAGTTTCAGTTGAAGAATGTTCCTAAAGTGGAAGGGAAGTGATAAGCTTTGTTTACCTAGTGTGAGTCTCGTTTATGTAGATGACGTTCCGCAGACCCAGAGATGGAATACTGGGATTGAACAGTCTCTCCTGCAAGGAACACAAAAGATAAACAATGAGAAAGTAACTCAAATCAGTTTTGTTTTGCGTTACTTTACAGCTTGTCATGCTTTAATTCTTGTTAAGAAAAAAATGTTCCTCCTTAAATTTAACTAGAATGTCATTTTCTAACAGCTCATTTTTTATATTACTGCACTAAACCCACTAATGAGGTGTTTTAATTATTGATTTAATTATTTTAATTATTGCTTTATGTCTAAAAAAAAAAAAAATCCTACAGAATGCCTTGTAACCACTTTTCAGATTTTCACCCATATCATATAAACACAGGAAGACAACCTGAGATCCCACATATCATTTAATTAGCTAAATAAATAATCAAATTACATTTGAATGTATTATATCAATAATAATGACTTATCTAAAATTAATTTTAATTATGATTTTTTTAAGAGGATTGCTTGTTTTTTTGAACAGCCAGGATAGACTGAGTGTAGCATGAACTGTCGACTCCATGCTGACCAATTTCTTTACAATAGGACCAGAAATCAGCAAATGAACTCAAGCCACAGTTAATTAGATGCGATGTAATTTTACCCAGCTCTGTGGTGTACAGGAGTGACAGCAGCGCCCCACAAAGGGCCTCTTTCTGTTCAGCAGACCCTCCTTCCACGTGCTGGCAACATTACGCAGGACTGAAGGGCTGGTGCTGCGGTCCTTGAAATGCACAAAAAAAACTGACTGATTAGGATGTAGCAAAAGCATCACATGAAAGGACCGTGTGTGCTAAGATGAGATTTATCGCCTTTGATCTGAGGAAATGCATGGAGCTGTTCTGAATGTACAATGAAAAAAAAAAATTAATTGTGGCTTACCGAGTCTTCATTGGGATGTTTCCAGCGGTTACACCACTGCTCTCCATTGTTGACCTGCAGCAGCAAGCCATCTGACAGCTCCATGCTCTCTTCTGTCTCCTTCCTCTCCCTCCTGGTCACACACCACTAGCTGGCAAGCTGACAGCACACAAACACTATACAGTTACATTTTTAATTTAAGTGTTTAATGAATATTAGTGAGTAGCACAAAGAAAATGCACAGCGTTTGAATCCAGCTGGTGGAAAAATACAACCTTCACTGCAGCAATGTATTAAGCTACAGTGGGCGACATAGTTTATATCACATCCACAAGCTGCCTCTGCTCAGCATTTTGACTGCATGAGCAATGATGGTGAACAACCAGATGTTAACAGCTTCCTTTCAACTTGAAAGCCAAAAGTCAGCACCTCCCACATGAGGCATCGCTGTGCTATTCAAGTTCAGTGAACGCTGGCGTGCTCCGGTTAGACCTGATTTTCTAAGAAAAGTTGGAAGTCATACTGGAAAAACCAACAAGATGCATAATAATGTACATTAATCACCCCAACATCTCAGACTGAATGCAGTCTGGTGGGACTAGTTAACAGAGAAGTCAAAGTTTTACTTCTTTAATTGATATGCGAGTAAGCCATTTTAAATAGCGGTGTGACCACACACAGGGCAAAGACTTCCTCCTTTTAGAAAACAAAAACATTTTCAAATACCAAACAATGCACTTCTAGAGATGTTAATTGAGATCATCATCTGCCTTCAAGACACAGCTGTCGCACTCAACTCCAGTTGGCAAGAACCTTAAATCAAATGCACAAACTCAGATAACTACAACCAAACTAAGCTGCTCTTTTTTTTGGTTTGGCTTAATGCACACATTAAATATTTGACAATGGAAAAAACCAAATAAGAGAACCAAATAAAGCCTTTAATTTGGGAAGCAGCCGGTTTATGGCACAAAAAAATTATCATTTTATCAAAGGCCAGTAGTTAGACTGAGTAACAACATCAACTACTATGTATGCACTGGTTTATTGGCTGAACAGTGCCATCTGACAAGTCACCAGTTCACCATGATGTCTGACAGAGGCCCATTTTCCAAAAAACAACAAAACAAACAGAAGCAGAATGCCAGTATTGCCCAAGCTGACATTTTAACGTGAGTATCAGCTCACAGTTACACAACTGGAGCGTCCCTATTAGCCACTATGTAGAAATATTAACTACACAAAATAGCAATCTAAAAATAACATAGTGGGAAGCTTTTCTTTGGCATTTTAAACATAATTTGCTTAATGTGTCTCAAATGATGCTTTACTTTTGTTACACACCGATTGTCCTGCATAATAAGCGTCCTGAAACAAAGTCAAAATTTACAGTAAACACACAATGTTGGAGGATTTTACAATGAACCAAACATAACACAACCACTGAACCTTCCTGGAGAAACAAGGTAAGGGGATAGTTAGACATCAGTAAGGAAAGAGAGAAGATGTGAAGAGAATGCACAAAGGGAATTAAGAGAATGCCTCTAATTAGCCTGGAAATAAGTCATTTTATGAATGAATGCTTTCACAGACTGTACAGTATGTGTGTCAGTTAAGGACATTGTCGCTCCATCTTTCTCTGAATAATACGTCTGACAGACAGCAGACTGGCCTCTTCACAAAAATGTCCCTGCCTAACAAGCTTCAATGAATGAATGAACATTGTGACATTGTCCTCCCGTGGTGACGTGGTTGTAGTAGATGATGTGCACACAGATGAGGGAAGCAGGGATTTCAAAGGGGTCAACGGCCGAGAGTACTCCAGCAAAACAAAGACCTCCAAGAATGAGGAGCTTGAGGGATTAGATAACAGGTGAAGGTAGCCCTTAAACTGCATTTAAGTTTAATGAGTACACGGATAATAACGTTCAACGTCTGCAGATCATATAAACTAATTTAAATAATTTTAAAGTGGTATATCTACATTAGTTTGTAGTAAGTTCAACTATCTGTTATAAACGTTGTTACATATTTGATTCAATCAGTAATTTCAAAGCGAAGTAACATCAAAAAATTATTTAAAAAAATAAAATAAACACGCTGAGGCACTACTATCGAATTACACTGGCAAAGTATAGCACGGACCATCAGCTACACAATCACGTTTTATTTACCTTTAGCAAAATCATGCCTGTTCATGCACACTAAAAACCACTGGGTTAATCCGGCAGACAGGCTCAGACCTGCCTCCAATAAGCAGGTCAAACAGGAGAGGTCTCTTTGTGACAGATGGTCAGTTTAGATAACTAGCTGATCAGACAACAATAGCACCAACCAGCCATGCTCATGTCTAGCTTGACCGCGGAAACGCGGTACTGTTCAGCTACAGCCGACACCTCCTTGAAACACATTATTTAAAAAAACCTCCAGTTTGTGCATTCGGATGTTGTTGCGTAAAATTATTAAAACGTGATGTGAGCAGCTTCCGTGACCGTCTGTGGTACGCTGCATGGCATGCTGCCGAGCTTCATGAGGCACATCTCATCTTACAGATTACGCCGGTACTCACGATGGTCTCCAAGACAGGAGTGACTTTAACTTGTCTTTAACTGGATGTCTTAATCTAGTCTGAATCTTAAATGATTAGCATTAGCCTGGTTTACCTTAGTGCAGTTGAAAAATAGAAATATGTCAAATCCCACATTGCCAGGGGTCGTCTCGAACTCAATGTCAGTGTAAAGTTGACCGGCTATGTCGTGTTTTACTGTGAAAAACGGCTCTAAATGATAACTAATTATCTCTCACAACCGTGTCAACAAGTCCATATTAACGACACAGTTACTGTTTCCATGACAGGACAGGACCGGCGTTAGTAACAGTTACTAATAATGCAACGATGTAGCTGTTAGCATTAGCTCTCCAGCCACGCTCGCGAGAATGGAGTCTCACTTACCTTCACAACAGTATTACGCTGAGTCATATCTAAAATGTAAGGTTATCGACAAACAGCCGGCCGCTGACTGTTTCGGTGCGCTTCTTTTGTAACACACTAGCTCCACTGTCCTTGGTACACCGGACAGCACAGCTCTGAAACACGGGGATGTGTGACAGGAGGGAGGACCACTCGCGGTGGTTTTGTTTTGGTACAAGCAGCGGCTCCGCTCTGCCACCAGCCAGAAGAGGGCAGCACGACGCCACTTTGACCACTCTGCGTTGCCATTTGACAACATTAAACACTTAATATAAAGGTTCGTTAGTATTTTTATTTTTTTTAATCCATTTTTTATTTGATGTGGAAAACTGTCATCTTGACAAAGCTTTTTTAAAAAGTTTTTAAAATGAAGTCCTTGAAACATTGGGTTAACGCGCCCTCCAGTGGGCGGATTGAGACAAGCATTTTATCGGACCGTACCACTGTGCTAGAATTGGGGCTACATTAATAGAGTTACTGTGGCTTCTTTTAAGGCGCAGTAAACCAAAGGCCAAAAGATTAAGATTTCTTGTAAATTAATTATTTAACTATTCTGTCACTTCATAAACACTGGCTGTATTTACATTTCTATATATTACAGTCACAGTTGTCTCACCCATGGCAATGGCTATAATGGTAGTGTCACAGACGTTCTATTTCCTTCGTTTCTATCAAGCTAGCGGCAGCCATGAGGTAAGCTGTATATCTGAAATTTAATTAAGCTTTTCATTTCAAAACAGAGTGTAGGAAGTGTATCGAGATTTTGTTATTTAAAACAGTGGGGAGAACTGTCTAGCTGACTTGGAGTGAATTCGCTCATTTCTACCAGAATGCGTTTATGGCCTGTGTTGGTAAGCAAACCGTGCTAATATAATGAGACATGTCACAACATGTTAGAAGACAGCCCGTCTACTGAGCCAGGCATCAGCTGTAAAGACTTCAGTGTTTTGAATTTTTTTCAACAAGCTGACGAATGGATTGAGTGAAATAAAACAGATTTAATAATGAAAGTCAGTTATCTTGGCAAAGTAGAGGTATTACTTGTTTTCATGTGTTTTGGTACTTGGGCTACAGTCTCCTTCTCCCAAGTGGAAAACCAACCAGTAAACAAACAAGTTTACTGCACATCTAAGAGTCAGCAGATGTCGTTTCAATCTTTTACAGCCTTTCATCAAAAACCATTCAAATGGAAGTTTAGTAGCTGATTTGTCCATTTATGTGACAGTTAGTTTATGACACTCGAAGAAAGTAATTGAAATGTTATTTAACGTTAGGTGCTCAACTGGTCAAGGTCACACCTTGTATAGGCATAAGAAATAAGGTATGAAGTAAAAATGGCTTATGAATACAATCGAGAGTGCTTCTTAGTTGAGTGGTGGTGGGTAGGCAAAGTTTATTCCAGCCTAACAAATAAGATTGTACTACAGAAATGTAGAATGTGATTTTTTTTTTTTCATGTATTTTTTCTGTAACTACCAGAATGAATTAGTATTAGTAATAGTTCTAAATTATATCAAAATTGGACTAAACTAAATTAAACCAAATCCAATGATACACTTCTTGTTGTGTAATATTGTTTTTTTTTTGTTTTTTTTAGTTTAATAAAAACTCTTTCCTACAGTACTTATATAATGATTTTGCTCTTCCAGTATGCTCAGGCTCCAGAAGCGCTTGGCCTCCAGTGTCTTGCGCTGTGGTAAAAAGAAGGTGTGGCTGGACCCCAACGAGACCAATGAGATTGCCAATGCAAACTCTCGTGAGTTGTTTCCTCTGTGGATTTATGTAGGCTCTGGGCTCCTTAAATGTACGCTTTTATTTAAATGAATTGTATTTGGGCTACAGGCCAGCAGATACGAAAACTGGTAAAGGATGGACTGATCATCAGAAAACCTGTGACTGTTCATTCCCGCGCACGCTGCCGCAAGAACACGCTGGCACGCCGCAAGGGACGTCACACGGGTTATGGTGAGAAGTTGAGTTATTGTTATCTTTCCCCAAATTTGCTCTCACTAATATTGTGCCTAATAATTGCTTATTTGGGAAAAAAAAAAAAAAATCAAGCAGTGTGTACATGTTAAGGACTGCTTATAGAAACTGCAAGTAGTGGTAGTTTAAGTATGAACTTGGAGTAAGATAAGAGTTTTATTTCAGTAATATAATTTCCTTCTCAGGTAAGAGAAAGGGTACGGCCAATGCTCGTATGCCAGAGAAGTTGTCATGGATGCGGCGCATGAGAATCCTGCGA